>PVJS01038411.1:9170-19522 GCA_004027185.1 Glis glis
CCGGATCCTCCAGTCTCTGCCTCCCAAAGTACTGGGATTACAAGCGTGCGCCACCACGCCCGGCCTTAATTTAATTTTTTTGTGGTATTGGGAATGGAACCCAGGGGCATTCTACCTCCGTGTTATACCCCTAGTCCTTTTTTAAATTGTTATTTCAAAACAGGGCCTCACTAGGTTGATGAGAGTCTTACTACTTGCTGAAGCTGTCCTCGAACCTGTGATCCTCCTGTCTCAGCCTCCCAAGTACTGGGATTACAAGTGTGTGCTACCACACCTGGCTTTTGTCTTTGGAGATTTTTGAACCACAGGAAGTAGGGGCACAATGCCTCATTGATAGATGTAGATCTCGCACTAGTCTCCAAGATTCATTAGGCTTTTTTACACCAAGGATGGGGATGTTACAAGGGCTGTTGCAACGAGTCAACAACTCCTAGTTTAAAAGACTCCTGATAATGGGAACAAACCCCTCTGGGACTTGTGGTTTAAGAGGATGTTTCTGTTGAGAGAAACAGGTTGGGACTTTAAGATGAATGACCACCGGTTGGTCTAGAAGGACTGAACCTATCTTGTCCTTGGTGTCCTTGGTGGCCCATACATCTGGCTTGGTTTCTACCAACCAGGCAGCATGCTAGCTTTGGATTAAAAAGTAGTTTTTGTTCCAAGTTGAGAGAGAAGATCCCTCCCTAACAATGGGCTAGAACACTCAGGTATAACTAAAAATGAATGTAATAGAAGATATTGTCCCCAGAACAACTAAGGGGAGGTGTAAAGTATCAGACCAGGGGCTGACCTGATGCCCCAGTGACAGTGGTTGACCTTTTAGACCCAGGGCCATGGTGGGAAGTCAAGACAGAATATATAGCTCTGGTATCTAGTAAAGAGTCAATCACCTTACCTTCGATTCCCAGGGTTACCTGAGGCTCCTCTCTGGTGATATCAGTGAGAACAGAGTCTCGGGAGGTCCTGGGATCTGTCAATTGGCAGGTTCTTGCTGGACCATTTGTGTGGAAAGCACTGACTCCTGGGTTCTAGGCTCCCGAGGGCAGGCTCTCTTCCAATGGTCTCAGGCACTGCTGGGTTCTAGGCTCCTGAGAGCAGTCTCTCTTCCAGTGGTCTCAGGCACTCCTGGGTTCTAGGCTCCCAAGGACAGTCTCTCTTCCAATGGTCTCAGGCACTCCTGGGTTCTAGGCTCCCAAGGGCAGTCTCTCTTCCAGTGGTCTCCACCACACATGGGACAGAGTCTGGGAGGTGGACATCTTCCCCTGGGGCACTCCCTTTTCCAGTGTCCCAGCTGGCCACACTGGTGACAATCACCAGTCCTTTGGGTCCCTGGGGCTGAGGAAGGGACTCTCAGTGCTGCCATTAAAGCATTGGTTTGTTTCTGCTTGGCTTCCCTCCTACGAGTTCTTCCTGGTCTTGGTTATAAAAGATTGAAGTAGCCAATTTTAAGAGGTCATCTAAGGTGTTGATCCCTGGTCTAAAATCACCTTTTTCGAGTTTTCGCCCAGTATCAGAAGCTGCCTGAATTATGAACTTATCCTTTAAGAGAATCTGCTCGTCAATGAAATCTGTGTCTAATGGGGTATACTTTTTCATAGCTTCCCTTAGGCATTCTACAAAGGCTGTGCAATTCTCCTGTGGTCCTTGGTATGGTGGAAAGTTTGGTATATTAAGGGTTTGGACTTAGTTGCTTGAAGGTCTTTCACCACACAGGTATAGATATATGCCTATAAACCTTTACCATTCTCCAAGCTATAGTCCCACTTAGGGTTCTGAAGAGGCACAGCCTGATTGCCTGAGGGGTATCTAGAGGAATCAGTTAAATAAATGCTGTCTCCATAAGGAATGACATTGTCCAGGACAATCCATTTCTCTGTGGGAGACAGGTCTGCCCTAAGATTAACATGATATCCCTCCAAGCTAAAAAAATTTTGGCCTAATTTTAAGAGCTCATTTATATATTTATTGTGGTCATCTGAGAACTTCCAAGTCTGTTTTTATTTCCCTGATGTCCTTGAGGGAAAAGGACACATGTACTTTGTGTGTGTGGGGGGGGTGGGTACCGGGGATGGAACCCAGGGCCATTCTACCTCTGAGCCATACCCTAGTCCTATTTTTTATTCTTTATTTTGAAACAGAGTCTCACTAAGTTGCGGAGGGCCTCACTAAGTAGCTGAAGCTGGCTGTAAACCTGTGATCCTCCTGTATCAGCCTCCTAAGTACCGGGATTTCAGGCATGTGCCACCATGCCCAGTACCACATGTACTTTTTGAGGACCAAATTCTGAAGCTGATTCCTATAGAGGCAATAAGGTAGAGGGAGCAGAGGCCTGAGGGGATGAGGACTTAACAGGTGCAAAGAATGTTGGTGCCAAAGGTGCAAAAGAGACAGTAGACAGGGTAAAGAGAAGGACCTGAAAGTGATGAACCAGATCCTGGAATGGAGTGGGTCTAACTGCCCAGGGAAGTGCGGGACCTGCCTTGACTTTCTTACGAAGGTTGGGATTCTCAGAAAGCGCAAAGAACGCTTGCCACCTTAAACCACTTCCCTAAATATTTACAAAAGAGATCTAACTGTTTGAAAGTATTGGAGTTTATACTTTCCTCTGGGGGGCCAGATTTCACTATCCTCTAATCTGTATACAGGCCAGGCTGGTGGACAGAAGACGAGGCATTTTTTTATGGTTGAGGGTTGAATGCATTCCAATTGTGGAGGATGCATTCCAGGGGACTGTGAGCCTTGACAATGTCCCTGAGCTGGGTGCGGTGGCACATGCTTGTAATCCCAGTACTTGGGAGGCTGAGACAGGAGGATCACAGGTTCATGGCCAGTCTCAGCAACTTAGTGAGGCCCTCTGCAACTTAGTAAGACCCTGTTTCAAAATAAAAACTAAAATAGGGCTGGAGGTGTAACTTGGAGGCAGAATGCCACTGGGCTCAACCCCTAGTAACACACACACACACACACACACACACACACACACACACACGATGTCCCTGTCCTTGGATTAGTGCCTCAGTTCGGGCAGGAGACTGTGAGATGTCTCTGCCCTTGGATCAGCGGCCCAATCCAAGTGGGAGCCTGGTTGTGGAGGCATCACTCCAGACCTCTATGTGGTCGAACTTGGTCGGTACCTTTACTTATGCTTAAAACGTGGCCTCTCACAATGCACCCTGGAATCTTTATTTGTTCAACAACAGAAGTGAGAAATAATGGAAGATATCTGATATCGCCCCTTCAAGGGATGATTGTCATCAATGCTGTTTGTCAAAGAGAGCCTGCTTCAAGCTGCTTATGTGTTCATCTGCCAAGGTGGAGGAGGCTCTGGGATCTTAGCTATGAGAGATATACCTTAGAATTGACCTTAGAATATTGACAGGGGAGAGAGGGCCCCCAAGAGTACGTATAACATGCCCAAAGGTGGAGGAGGACTGACCATGAGAAAAACCCTGGTCCATGAACAGGGAAGGGCGAGGGGAGGCCTTGTGTGCCCTCATAGGAAAAGAACAGTAGATATGCAATAATCAGACCCATTTGGGGACTCCTGTTTGCCGGGAGACCTAGAGATTAAAGTTCTTACCTGTGTAATTTGTCCTATGCCATATCTAAATCCAGACCAAATTACTTCTTGTGGCAATAAAAACATCTAAGTTCTCATAGCTACCTCATCAAAGTATTGCATGAATAAGATTACACAGTATCCAGAACCCGAATTTCCAGCAACCTAGACCCAAAGACAAGGCAAATTCCACATTGTTTTCCTTTTTTTTTTTTTTTGTAGCACTAGGAATTGAACCCAGAGGCATTCTACCTCTGAGCTATACTCCCAGCTCTATTTTATTTTTTATTTTGAAACAGGGTCTCGCTAGGTTGTGGAGGGCCTCACTAAGTAGCTGAGGCTGGCCGCGAATCTACGATCCTCCTGTCTCAGCCTCCCAAGTACTGGGATTACAAGTGTGCACCACCATGCCCGGCTCCACATTGTTTTTCCTTAACCCACCAACCCAAACAGGTTATTGTAGACCTTAAGAAGCCAAGAACATTTTCAAGCATTCATCTATTTCCACTTACCCAGTTTATCTCTAAGTCCTTTGTTGATTACCCCTGAAAGTGGAAATACCAGGCTAGAATCATTAACACTGGAAGCCTCTTTTGTCCAAGAGAAATGCAAACACAATCCTGATTAGTCAGCCACTTAAATATCTCGAGGGCAGTGGTTGTGGCCCATGGCCTCTAGGCGACCGGGCATGCCTATGTCCAAGTGCCATCCACTAAAATGGTGTTTGCACATGGGCTTGGGGAACAATCCTTTCACTAAGATGGTGCCTGTAGGAGAGAGAGCCACAAGGTGAAAGGCCCCCATGACACCAGTGATGGCAGCATCTGCAAATCTGTTGCTGGCTCAGTGCAGGGCCCTGTGGAGATCGGGTTGGTTTGCAAACCAGGCTGATTTGCAAACCAGCCTGGTCTTCTGTTCTGCTCTAGGGACACAGAAAACTCCATAACAAGCTCCCTGGCCCCGCCATCTTGCTTTTCTTTCTTCCTCTCTCATGAGCAGTGGTGGTGGTGGCTCTAATACCTGTGCTTGGCCCCCCTTTGTCCGCAGCACTGACATGTCAGCTTCAGGAAGACAGCCTAGACTCCCACCATGGGCACAGGAAACTCCGATGTGAGCTCCCCGGTACCCCTCACACTCTCTCACATGCTTGCTTGTTTTCTTTCATGCCCACGCCATGGCCACCATGCTCTGGGGCGGGGGAAGGTGGGGACTGGAGCGGGAACTGGTGGTCACCTCCCCACATACACATGCCGGGATCCCCACTACCAGGTAGCATGCATGTCACAGTGGCCGGGTAAAAATAGATGAGACAGTTTAAAATTATTGGCCAGAATCATAACTAAAAAAAGCATTTAAATGGCGAGGAGGACATCATGAATAGGTTTCATAGTCATCAGGAAGTTGAGGCCCTCTGAGGCAACATTCCCAACTCCACAGAAGGATTCCCCAGAGGAAGGCAGTGTGAGCCCTTTCGCCAGCCTTGTAGACTGGTGGCTGTCCCTATGACTTTTACTGGCTGCTGGTGCCCGATGTTTGAGGGATCAGAAGTCCCTGGCTAGAGAGGTGAAACGGAAGTGAAACGCCCTGTTGGCCATGGTGAACACTGAGAACCAGGGGGGCCTTTTGGCGCTATCTGGGAGTAGCCCAGACCAAGTGCCAGTGATTGCACGCCACTGGTCTCCAATGTCCACATGAGACACTTCCATGGAGGAGAAAGGAGAAAAAAGTATGTGAGTCAGAGCACCAATGACACAGGAAACACTGTGGGTCGGGGTTGGGTGAGGAGGTCTCAGCTTCAGACCCACAGCCAACCTCGGTTCTTCTCTCCAAGAACCAAAAGAATTTAGCTCAGGAGACACAAGAATCAGGGTATAGTGTTTAATAGGAGACAGAGAAAGGCAGCAGGACTCCCACATGAGGAGGGGTCTCAAAAGGGCCACCACTCCCTGGTGCTCCAACTGAACGTTGGTGACACTGCTATAGAGGAGGTACCATCAAATGTGTGATACTGCTACCCTGCTTTGCTGGCGCTACAGCCCTGCAAGCTTGCTGCTGCTGCTGCTGCTGCTGCTGCTGGTACTACTACTACTGCAATCACCGCTTTTCTCTTCCTGCTCTGCTCGTAGCTGCTCTTCTGCTTGTGCTGGCCCCTGCTTCCCTCTTCTCACCGCTACACTGCTTGCTTGGCTCTTGGGACCCCAGATTATATAGCATGGCAACTCCTCTGATTGGTCCTTAGATCTGGGCCCTTAGACCTGGGTCCTGATTCGTCCATTTTCAATCCTTCTGTGGAACCCCTGATCAGTCTTGACCTAGAAGTCAGGGAGAGCTGCCAGCCCCACCCTTATTCCAGCTTGCCACCCTTTATCCTTCCTTTATAATTACTACTTATGTTTTGTCTGGAATGCTTGTTTTGTTTATTTCTGGGGGTGAGGGAGGGGCAGGTAGGGGTGGAGGAATAATGGAGTGAGGACTTCATTTATGCTAAGTCAGTTTCCTCACCTATCGGGGGGAAATAACTTTAAGAGGAAACGAACCAGTGTTCAGTATTGGTGCGGGGGTAATTCCTACTATAGTACCAAAAGGAAGTTTTGGGTGGCACAAAGGCACAAGGAGAAGGGGTTTAATTTGTCCCCTTTGGGGAGAGATTCAACAATTCAAGGACACACGGCTTGTAATGTCTTTCAATCACTCAGATAAATGACTGGCAACTTCCTGTAACTCCCTCTTAGAACACTGGAGAAAGAAATGGGGAGAAAGGCTGTCATATGGAGGACATCCTTACCATGGGAAAGTACTCCCTATAGGGCCAGGGCTGAGGAACCTATTGATAAAAGGTAGAATAAAAGCATGAAAGCTGGGTGTGGTGCACAACTTATAATCCCAGTACTTGGGAGGCCGAGACAGGAGGATCACAGGTTTGAGGCCAGCCTCAGCAACGTAGCAAGGTCCCTAGTAACCTAGCCTGCTTTTAAAAAAAAGTGCAGCCTTACATGTTGCTGTACACAGATGCTAGAGGGCTGGCTAGCAGAGGTGCTGCAGATGAACATACTGTGCTGCTGGCCCCCACCTACCTAACACTCTGGACCTGAAACCTCTTCCTCGTTGTTATTTTCATAGGTAGTATTCTTTGAAAGTTGGTTTTCTTGAATCAAAATAGTCTAAGCCTGGCATGGTGGTGCACTCTTGTAATCCCAGTATTTGTGAGGCTGAGACAGGAGGATCTTGGCCAACCTCAGCAACTTAGTGCGGCCCTCCACAACTTAGTGAGACCCTGTTTCAAAATAAAAAATAAAATAGGACTGGGGTATAGCTCAGAGGTAGAATGCCCCTGGGTTCAATCCCCAGCACCACCACCAAAAAAAAAAAAAAAAATAGTCTGCTATTTTTTTTGGTGGGGGGAGATAGGAAACAGGGAGAAGCTTGCTAATCACAGAGGGATGGATTTTGCAATTAAATATTGGGCATTCTTAGGTCTCCGTAGTGCACACTTTCCCAAGTTGACACTCCACCTGGCCTAGATCATCAAAGGGTTTGCAGGCCGAGGAGGGAGGGAGCTCCGAGTTCAAGGCTCTGGGGTGTGATGTAGCTCTGCTGGCTGAACCAGGGCCTGGCCCTGGGAGACCCTGCGCTTGGTTTCAGAAAGATCAGGAGAAGAAAACACCACCGCCATCCAACCAACCCAATATGATCTTTTCTTAGGTTATGTTCACCTCGTCTTTTCAAAGGATGATATTGGGAAAGTATACAAATCATGTGCCATTTCCCCCTCGCCACACATTCTGTCTACATTAAAATGCTGATACCTTGCTTATTTCTGTTCTTGGCTTTCTTGCCTGGGGAGGATGTGATTTAGCGAGGACGCCTGTGGGCCAGCTGAGTCTGGTATTTGTATGCGAGGCTGGGTTAACATCAACTGGGAGGGGAAATTGGAGTTTTGTGCATTTTCATTTGACTAATGCTTACATAGAAAGCATGTAAAGCATACACAGCCACGCCATGTTTTTAGTCTTTATTTTTTAAGTAAAGAAATTCCATTGAATCAAAGATAACAAAATTACAGTTTTTGTTTGTTACGATCTTTGTTCACCACCACACAGAATCAAAGTAGAGTCAAAAGTAATATGAGAACATAAAATGATCAGGACACCATTGTTTAGTATAATTTCTTAATAAAGGTAAATATCCTCATATTTAGAAAAAATTGCATTGCTAGTTGCAAATCTTAAACACCTCGGTGCTGAAGGATCCTGTCCCCCCCCCCCCAAAGATCCAGCAGCACAGAGGCTTTCAGAACACAAACTCAAAAATACAGTATTTCCAGGGCAGCATTTTAAGTTTTGGAAAATTCAAAGAGAACACAACAAAATGAAACCAGAATCAGGAATGTCAAAGTGATGGTTCTCAAAAATCAATCTGGAAGCAGATCTGTCAACGTAAGAATGTGGTCAAATGGAGTCTGACCAGGAAAAGGAGAGATGCAAACTGGTCCCCCCCCCCGCCCCAGTGTCACTAAGGCAGCTGCAGTGGCAGAAGTCAGAAGCTCAGGTACAGTGAAGGTCTTCCTGAGGCAGTGGGAGAGACCCAGGCCCTCTGGAACTGGTGTGGAGAGGTGATGGGATTCTACGTGGACTTGTGCTTTAGGAAAACTAAAGAGGCCAAAATGAAAACCAAACAAAACCTAACGCCTACACCCAGGGACTCTGTCCACACACGGGACCAACCTGGGGGAGAAGCAGCTGGCAGTGGGAGCAAGGGGATGGGCAGTTACCTAGGTGACTGGAGGCTGCTCCATGTGGGCGGCCTGGAGGAGAATGCCCATTGAGACTGAGGCTATTTCTGTGGGTGCTATAAGTGGACTGTCCCCAACTTATGGCAACAGTAGATTTCTTGGCTAATGGGGACCAAAATGGGGAGAAAGTAGGTTATAAATCCATATTTCTTATTCCTAATTGATGGGAGTCTAGTTAAAAGCTGAGAACTTTGTGAAACTCAGAATGTTTGACTTAATCCACCAGTGAGAAATTAACTTCAGCTGATTTATCAGAGATCCATGCAAGTTTGACCCGCATGAATGCTAGGAAAAATCAGTTCAGAAAACATAGCGGACCGAGGCTTCCAAAACGGCAGCTGTCTACTTTTGGGGAGTCTGAGATGGACTCTGTGGCCTGCTTCCAAGGGCCACTGCTGAGATGGGGCTGCAGCACCCGGAGGCAGTAGCAGCAGCACACAGACAGGAGGCAGCCTTTGCTATGGATGATGTTCCAGTTCCCTCTGCCAGCAGGGGCTCACTCCCCTGCCCCCAGCTTCACAATTTGGCAGAAGCAATCCTAGTTTATGAAGAGGGGGTACTTCCTTCTGCTTAGCCAGCAGAGGTGGAAGAAAACTTTGCCCTCAATTGCTTGGCCCCTAAGCGCCACAGGCAGGCCACTTTTCATGGCTTCGGAAGAATCTGTTTCATCCAAAGTGACTTTGAACAAGAGTCAGGCCAAGAAGATGGGGAGGTGCCAGAGACGAGGTATCAGGTCCATTCTGGATCACTCATGTTGTTGAGGGTTAGGATGTGGGGGCATAGCATAAGGAGCCCACAGGCTACTTGAAGATATTCTCTGGTTTTGCTGTGGTTTTGTTTCAAACTTCCATAGCAGAAGAATTTGAATTCTTACGCCACAATATTGTCATAATACCAGGGGATTTTCTAGAGGCAAGTTAAGGCTTTCTGGGCAAAGAAAACAATTCTAGATGATATAGTGACAGAATGCTGCAGTGCAGTGATTCTGAACAACTCTCCTGCCTACTGAAGGGACAAAGACCTAGGAGTTCTTGGACTCGATGTGGTGTTTCAGTGATCTGCACTTCAGCTCTAAGTCCGGACCGAGGCCACGGGAAAAGAAAAGCTCCTCACATCTCGGACACCTGCTTGCCTGGCAAATGCAAACAAGAACACTGGTATCGTTTCCCCGGAGCTGGCAAAATCCATCTCCAGTCACCTAGTTACAAAGAGAGCTCTCATTCTGATGCCGGCCATACAAGTTCTGTTACCCAGAAAGTTCACCTCAGTGGAGACAGGTTTAGAATGAAAGCCAGAGCAGGAAGGAGGATGCCCTGGGCATTCTCTGTGCTCTGAGTGCTCACAGTAATGGATGGAGATATTGTCCTTGTCCCAGTGGCCAGGACCTGCCACAGTCAGGAGACCACCCTCAGAATAAGCAAGGATACCCAGGCATCAATGGGGACTTGGAAGAGAAGCCAGTAAAAGACATGAAGCTTTGGACAGTATCCAGGGTCCTAACCAGGAAATGCTGAATGCACAAGCTCCTTCTTTCTAAGTCCCCTCAAGATGACCCATGGGCTGAGACACAGCTTTCCACCTGCGAAGGCTGCGGGCCAAGCTCCGGCAAATGTTCGACAGTGATGGGGAAATGATGTGTAAATTAAGGGGTCTTCGAGATGGCTAAAGATGAGGTAACAGGCTTAGACAAGAGAAGTGACTGCCCGCTTGTCTAACGTGAATTAGAGATAGCAGGGATAAGAAGCCAGGTCAGGCTGGGTGTGGTGGCGCACGCTTGTAATCCCAGTACTTTGGGAGGCGGAGACTGGAGGATCCGGGTTCGCGGCCAGCCTCAGCTCTCTCTCTCTCTCTCTCTCTCTCCCTATCTCTCTCTCTCTCTACTTGTCTCTCTCTCTCTCTTCCTCTCTCTCTCTCTCTCTCTCTCCCTGTCTCTCTCCCCCCCCTCTACTTAGTGAGACCCTCCGCAACTTCGTGAGACCCGGTTTCAAAATACAGTATAAA
>PVJS01038412.1:0-19422 GCA_004027185.1 Glis glis
AACATTTGTCTGGGCAAACAGAATGTTCCCAGACAACTTCCTCCCCCCTTCCCAGGTCAAGTCTCTCCTCTGAGAACATTTAGCTGTTGTGAAAAACACAGCACACTTATCAGCAGATCTCAATCTGCGTGTTTGGTTGAGCTTGTACCTCTCAGGGCTGTATTTGCAACTCTAAATCAAGGAAATAGCTCCCAACAGATGCAAATTAGTAATTTCCACCTTGATAAAATACCATTGTTTGTACATATACAAGACACTCTTAACAGGTTAGGAAGTAGGAATTAACCCCATACTTTATAGATCATAACCTCTCACTCCTCCCCATAGGGAGCTGATAATCTCTGAAATATAACCCTTGAGGAACTTTTGCCATTTTTGAGTCTTAGGCTAGTGAAAATAAAAGAATTAGTCTCTCTATCTTTGTATTTGGAGTGTGAGGTTGAGCAGCATAGTTATGTTTAGTATGTTCATTCTCAGAGCATATAATCTTTCAGTGAATTAATTTGACACAACTGAGTTGTTCCTGGTCCTTTAGGTAAACATGTAGGTTTTCTTTCCTTCTGCAACTTAGCAATATTAAATTAGTGCTGCTCTGAATGTTTTTGAATAGGACATTTTATAAAGTGTCTGATCATCTCTTTGGCTATATAACTAGGTATAGATTTTTTTTGTAGAAATCCCATGTGAAATGTTTATTATTTTCTTTCTACAGGTCTTGCCCATTTTTCATTTGATTTATTTTTAGTTTTTTATTTTTATGCTGTATATATGTTATAGTTTAAATTCCAAATTTTTAATACTTCTGAAATATTGAAAGCCATCCATTTTGTAGGTATACCTTATTTTTGAGCTTTCTGGTTATATCTCTTTTGATTGTTCTATTGTAATCATACACCATGATGAAGTTCAGAGTGATAGAGGCACACATGCACACGGACGGCATTTGGTGAGCCTTCCCCCAGCTCCCACCACACTCTCTCACCTTCCCCGTTCAGAACATTGTGATTGGTAGTGATAAATTTGTGTATGTACATCATGTCCATTGAAGTGTTTCCTTCATCGAGTCTTCTTTTATCAGATTTCACTAGAGTAGGGTAATTTTTCATGCATAGTCATGTCATGTGCAATGATAATAGTTTGGTTTGTATCACCAGAGCCTCTCTATGCATCATTTTTTGCCTTGTTCCAATAGTAGTCCCTCTAGTACAATTGTGCCTAGACTGGATATCTTTGTACAATCTCAGCATAGAAGGCAGAGCTCTCAATATTTTCTAGTTATCAATGATTCTCCTCGTCTTTTATGTTGTCATCATTGCTGTTGACAGCAATGAAATTTTGATGAGTCTCAGAACACACTCTAGACCGAAACTGTTTCATGTCCTTTTAGGTGTCTGCTTCTAATGACATTAAATAGCACCAATTTTAGAAGTTACAGGCTAAGAAATATATTGCAAGACTGCCACTAGCTTAGCAAGAGATAACAGTTGCTGAGGTGGTTTCTCAGGGGCTTGCAGGCAGCATTAGTCTATCTGAAAGTAGTTGAAACTACTGAATCTTTGCTTTGGACTAAGGAAGTGCATGATGGCAGTCATCTCTTGACATTGGAAGTCCCCAAACTCCACACTGAGGTCATGCTAACCCATGATTTTCTCATTGTGTCCTATGAAGAGCCATGATGTTGGACTACACATGCATAGGTCACTGATGACCTCAGTTTCCCATCATCTTCCCCCACTCTCGGTAGACCACCCTGACTGTGTACATCATGATTATCCCTGAAACCCTATGTTCTGCAGGCAGATTTGAGACTTAATCTCCCATCCCTTGTGTGGCTGACTCGTGAATAATCCCTTTCTCTTTAGGAAGCTAGTTCTTTTTGTGATTGGCCTACTACACAAAGGGTTAAATGGACCTGTTTCAGTTACAGCAATGAGAACTTTTCAGTCCTTATTTCTTAAGGGGTTTTATGTTGAAAATGTGTTGCTGTTTATAGAATGCCCTTTCTGTAAGAATTGAGGCAACTGTATGATTATTGTACCTTCTTCTTTGTATGTGATAAAACATTAACATTCAGACATTAGAACAATCTCGCATTTCTGAAAAGAATGTAACGTGGATATGATCATAAGCACATGGCATTGTATCTGATTGACTTCTGTCTTATGGAGGATATATGCTGAGTTTGCATTTTACAAGTGTATCCTTCTGTTCCCACTGCATTACCTTCTCTACTAAAGTCAGTTCTGAGGAAGCTTAGCTTCCCCACCCTCCTGTGACCCAATTGGGCCTTGATGTGGCTCCTGCACTGGTATTCTGAAAGTGCTCTCATGGTCATGAGATGCACATGCAGTACTCTTGGAGATACTTAGTGTGGGGAAAAGCAGTTCTCTTTGCAGTAAGTAGACTAGAAATTCCCAAGGGCCCTCTCTGGCACACACCAGGGGAGAAGTTCTAAGAAAACACTTGTTGACAAATTGCACAGCTTCACTATGTACCCAGAATAAGGAAAACACACTTGAGAGCAATTTTTTAAAAAATGGATACTTGTTATTTGTACCACAATATTGTATTATGGTAAACATGAATGGAGTAGTGCATTTCACCCTTTCATCAAATTATAAAAAGAGGAACTTCCTTGCAGGATATAGAAGCATCACTGAACCCAGTGAAAGAGGCTGGGGGAAGCATGTTTGTTCAGTTCATCAAGAGCTGATGATATCAGATTATCACATGATCAACTATCACATAAAAGAGGAGAGCCCCTGTGCTCCTGATCACAGACCTTTCACCATGATTCTAACTCCCATTTATGAATCTATTTCAAAAAATTTGGGGAAGAAACATCCAATAATCTACAAATAAAATTACACTTCTATGACAACATTTAGTTGGCTTTGAATAGTTACAGTGGAGAGTACTGAATTTAGAGTAACAAATAGGAAGTTATCAACTTTTGGACTCTACCCACAGTTGCCACAAGACAAGAAAACTTTGTTTTTTTGTTGAAGGAAATTGAAAGAGATCTGATTAGTCCTAAAAAGTGGAACTGAGAAGTGACCTAAGCAGGAGCAGGGTTAATCACTGCCAAAACACCTTAAAGAGAATGAATGGTGTCAATATTAGAAGGATTTGCACTAGCCTGATTGTGGATCTTGTGCAAACACATAAGTAGTTTACAGAGGCAGTGGGTGGTCCACCAACAAATGTCAGAGATAGAGGTTGGGGTTTTGAACAGATGGAACTGTTGTTGGTGTCCACCTGAACATGCCACAGGGCAGGAACGCTGTTTCTTGAAGTTCCAGTTCCTTCAGTAATACCAAGCATCTTGTCCATGTGGAATGAAATGTCAGCAAACATTGACATTTCAATATTGTAATACTATATCTGGCTGTTATGAGAAATACTCAAGAGTATCAAGGTTTTGACAAGGCTGTGAAAATACTGAAATCTTTTTATCCTGGTTGGAATGTAACAGGATATGGAATAACAGGAATGTTCAGTAGCTGGGGAAATGTGTGTGGTGCTTCCTCAGAGAATTAGAAATACATGTGATCCAGCAACCTGTCCTTAGGATTTTTAGGCAAAGTAATTGAAATAAAAATCTTGCAGAGATATCAGCACTCCTGTGTTCATGGCAGCCCTATTAGTAATAGTCAAGGGGGGAAGCAGCCCCGATGATGAGTAGATCAAGCAAATGGGGTGTAGACACACAATGGAATGGTTCAGCCTTAAAAGAGAAGGAACACTACCAATTGTGATAATATGGATGAACCTTGAGGACACTCTCCCAAATGAACTGAGCAAGTCCTAGAAGGCACACACTATATAATTCCTATTAGATGAAGTATGGAACATTAATACTGTTTGGAGTGACGCCATGGATTCTTGTTCTTAGCTAGTTTAGAAAAAGTTGGCCAGAACTATGTTGCAAGCTTGAAGAAAGTTTTATTATTATAGAGAGAAATGGGGGACAGAGTAATCAAAGCACTACGCCAGAGGTGACGCAGTGGAGTGCCTTGAAAGTAAGGCACTGATGCCTTTGAACATATACAATTTTTATAAGAATCAATTATCTCTTGTTTTTCATCCTGCTTAACCAATAATCTTCTTTTCCCACCAAAAGCAGGTGCAAATCTGTCAGTTATCTCTGTTATGTAAGTCATTGTTAGCCTTCTTTGTTCATCCTCACAGGGGCTGACATCACTGTGTCCTTAGTGAGTTCTCAGCATTTCCTTATCTCTATCTGCTAGAAGTTACTTATTATATTGAAAACTTGTTTTATAATAAAGGAAAGAAAAAAAACCAGGAATATAGTCTTAAAGTATGGAGGATTTGGGACTATAACTATTTTGTGTTATTAGTAATTAATGTTGGGTTAATATAGCTTGCTTTTTCATCTTTTAATGTTAGTCTTAGCTGTTGTGAAAGTCTATAATTCTTTTCTGATTGCATGTGTCTGTGCCTGCAACGTTCAGTGTTTAACTGGACTAACAGCCAACTTTTTAGCTGACCAAGGTCAACCTTGGCTGCAGCTCTCAGCTGACAAGTTGAGACAGAGAAAAGGATTTTATTGTTTTGCCTGAGTATGAGAGCCTGTTCTCACCATCAGCAATTGACACCCATTAGCAATCAATGCGGGCCCAATCCCCATCAAAAATCATTAAACTTCAGGAGGAATAGAAAAGCAGTCACCAAAAAGAAAGTAGATGGTTGCTAATCAAGTATATTCCATTTCATTTAGGCAAGAGGAATAGCTTCTAGAGACCTTTTGTGCAATCTTGTTCATATAGAGTGTGTTAGAATCTGAAGTATTTTGCACATAAAACTTTATTGAGCATGTGAATCTCATGTCAGGTGGTTTTTTTTACACAGAAAAATAAAGAAAGATAATATGAAATGAATGATGATCTGAGTTTTTTAAGACTTTATTTAGGATGCTTGTATCTAGGAGACAACTGAAGGAGACTATGAGAGGGGAATGGAGTGTGCAGGAATCTGAAGTCCATTGCAAAAGAAAGCATGATTAAAACATGATTGATCAGTTGCATAATCCTATGAAATTTTTATGAAGTGTTTTTCTAAGTGATTTAGATGAAGATATGAATATATTCGCTCAGAATTGAAGCCAAAACCACATGTCTACATCAAGGATCCATGAAGCTGGCATAGGGTCCACAAGGGCTCAGAAAGAGGATGAGGATGCAGTACTCTACATTCCCTTCAGGGGATTCACAATCTCCTAGAAAGGGGTGATGAATAGATTTTCTAGTGATAGAATAATGGTTCTCAGGGAAGTCAAAAGGCAAATCAGTTGACAGAAGTTTGATTGTGTAAATGTTGGTGCCTTGGGGTCTGATCATGGTCCGCAAGGTTGGCAGCAGCTAGACATACAACAGCTGGGCTTGCAGCAGGGTGTGCTGCAGCAGCTGGTGCCACATGATGGTTTACAGCATGTGGTCCTGAAGCAAGTGGTCTGACAACATGTTGGGGGACAGTAGCTGGGCTGGCAGAAGGGGGTGATGCAGTAACTGTAGCAGCAGCAAGGCTCACAGCAGCAAGGCTCACAGCAGCTGGACTCACAGCAGGGTGTGCTACAACAGCTGGAATCACAGGTGGGTTTAAAGCAGGTGGTTCTGCAGCAGGTGGTCTGACAGCAAGTGGGTGGGTAGCAGGGCTTGCAGCAGCTGGTTCCACAGCAGCTGGGCTGGCAGCAGGGTGTGCTGCAGCAGGTCACACAGGCTGGTTTACAGCACGTGGTCCTACAGCAGGTGGTTCTGCAGCAGGTGGGCTGGCAGCAAGTGGGTGGGTAGCAGGGCTTGCAGCAGCTGGTTCCACAGCAGCTGGGCTGGCAGCAGGGTGTGCTGCAGCAGGTCACACAGGCTGGTTTACAGCACGTGGTCCTACAGCAGGTGGTTCTGCAGCAGGTGGGCTGGCAGCAAGGGGAACAGAAGGAGCTGGCCATGGTGTCAATGTGGAGGGTGAATCCTGTTCACAGGTGAGTTTTGCATGATATGGTAACTCCTTCAATCTTGGTCTTTTATACATCTGGCTTCCAAGATTAGACCAATTAGTAGGACTTGTTCTTGTTGTTTACATTATTTTCTGTCTTCTGTTTGTGTGTGTTGAGGAAGACGTGTTTCTTTAAATGTTATGATTGTTTTGAAAGTAAGTGTTCAATCTGTTTTTTCAGATGAAAGGGAGACAGTCACATTGTTAGCTGTGATTTTGCTCTGATCATCATCTGGTCATTTGGTAGCTCCTGTGGCCTGGGAGTGTCAAGAGACTTGTTTCTCTACAGCTTTGTACCACTAGCTGTGTTTAGATTAGGAAGTATCCTTATGAGGGGCACAATGCTGCTATATTCAGAAATGAACTGAGTACCTGGCACCATGTGTGTTTACCCAATTAATCCTGACTCAGGATTAGCACAGGCATCTGACTCTGTATGAGCTCTTCCACCTGTGTGGAAGACCTAGGTGTGTCAAAGACACTTGAAAAGAGATATTGGCATAATATCTTCAACAGCAGAGTAGAAGTTGAGCCTGTGTGTAGAAGCAGAAGCAGAACATTAGCATGGAGCAGGTATCAATAGATGTGTAAATAACCACTGGTCTTGATTTACACAGGATGGAGGGGATCACTGGCATGATCCTGTGGACTCTAGATTCAGCCAAACCAGGGATAACAGATGTCTAGATCCTAGTCTGGCCACTAGTAGAGTCTTATGTTCAATCAGGGATCATTCTATGTCTGTCTTTTCCTTCTGTGTTGGTCCCTCTGTCTCTTTTTCTTTCTCCTCTGCAATAATTCTATTTCTTTCTTAGATTTCTTTTTTATTGAATGAGGAAACTAAGGTTAGGAACAGTGATAGATGATTTTTCTATGAGAGAAGTAACATTTAAAACCATTAACTTAAAATAGGTGCAAATTATTAATCTCCAACTTGATAAAATATTATTAATTGAACATACCCAAGCCACTGTTAACAGGGTAGGAAATAGAAATTAACCCAATTTCCTACAAATCCTATTCTCTGACACCTCCCCAAAGACAGCTGATTACCCTATTGTCTTATAAACCTTTAGGTCAGTTTTGCCAATTTTGATTCTCATTATAATGAAATTAAGAGAATTATTTTCACTGTATTGGTATTTGGAGTGTGAGTTCCATCAGCTTATGTTCGATATGTTAATTCTGAGAGCCCTATAATCTTCCAGTGAATGAATCTGTCAGAATTGAGTTGTTAATGGTCTTCTAGGTAAACATGTGACTTTTTGAAACTCAGGACTATTAAAATAATAAATTAATGCTTGTATAAATGTTTTTGAAAAGAGCATTTTATAAAGTGTTATTATTTCTGTTGGATATATAACTATGTATAGAATTGTTTATAGAATTCCCTTATAAAATGTTTATTCATTTATTTTTAGAGGTATTACCCATTTTTCATTAGATTTATTCATAGGTGTTTTGTTTTTAAGCTGTATATATGTTTCAGTTTAAAATCTAAATTTTAATGCTTCTGATATATTGAAAGTCATCCGTTTTTGGAGGTTTACCTTACATTCAAACTTTCTAGTTATATCTAATGGTTTATCATAGATTTTTCTGGATAAAGGCAAATTTTCATGCACAGTCATGTCATGTGCAATTATAATACTTTTGGTTATATCATCAAAGTCTCTTTATGTGTCATTTTTTTCTTGCCTTGATGTAACAGTAGACCCTGTAGTGCAATTGTGCCTAGAATGGTCATTTTTTAATTTATTTTTCCTAATACTTTTATTGGCACATTATAGTCTCATATCATAATATAGCTCATAGTGATAGTGACATACATACACATGACACTTGGTGGGCTTTCACCCAGCTCCCTCCCCATTTTCCCCCTTCCCCATACAGTGTATTGAGATTGACATTTATATTCTCACATATATATGTACGTACTGTCAATGGAAATCATTCCTTCATTGATTATCCCTCTCCTCCCATCCCCTAGACCACCTCCCTGGCTCCAGTGAAGTTTTTCCTCTATTATCTGAAGTCACTCTGGTATCGCGATTACTGCCTAGCTTCTGCATGTGAGAGAAAACATATGACCCTTCATTCTCTGTGGCTGGTTAATTTCACTTAACATAATGTTCTCCAGGTCCATCCATTTTTCTGCAAATGACATAATTTTATTGTTCTTTATTGCTGGGTAGAATTGACCCAATTAGAGTTTGCAGTGACAAATTGAAAATATCTCATTTTGGCCTGTACCCTTCTGTTCCACAAGACAAAAAAAATAAGAAAATAAGAGAGAGAGAGACATATCAGATTATTCTGGTACAATGGAACTGAAAGGTGACAGGAAGCAGAGCATCTTAAAGATACCAAATGGCACTAAAATTAGCAGAATGTATACTAGCCTGTCTGAGGTTTTTGTGCAAACAGATTAGTTAAAAAAGCCAGTGTAATGGTCCACCATAAATTGTTGGAGGTGGAAAGCGGCATTGTGAATAGAAAGAATTGTTGGAAGTGCCTACCTATGATAGCACAGGGGAGGGACATTGTTTCTTTTTTATTTATTGGTGTATTGTAATCATTGTAATTGTACATAATGATGAAGTTCAGGGTGATAGAGGCAAAAAGCACATGCACGCAGTACTTTCTGAGCCCTCCCAAGTTCTCATCGCACTCCCTAACCCTCCCTACCTTCCTGTGCTCAACAGAATGGTTAGCTTTGATAAGTTTGTGTATGCACATCATGACTTTTGAGGTGTTTCCTTCTTCAAGTCTTCCTCCCCATCCCATCACCCTCTGTTAGGTCCTCTGTTTCACTCCACTAAGGTTTCTCCTCCTTTGTCTAATGTCCCTCCTGTGTCCCAATTTCTCCCTACCTTCAGCATATGAGGAAGAACATCTAACTCTTCATTTTTTGTGACTGACTAATCTCACTTAGTATTGTATTCTCCAGTTCAATCCATTTTGCTGCAAATGACATAATTTTGTTCTTTATGGCTGAGTAGAATTCCATTGTGTGTATATTACATAATTTTGTAATCCATTCATCTGTTGATGGACATCTCGGCTGGTTCCATAATTTGGCAATTATGACTTGTGCAGCTATTAACATAGATATGCATGCATTACTATGGTAGTATGGTTTCAATTATTTAGGGTAGATACCCAGGAGTGGTATAGCTGGATCATATGGTAGGTTCATTACCATTCTTCTGAGGATACTCCACACTGTTTTCCAAAGAGGTTGCACTAATTTGCAGCCCCACCAACAGTGTATCAGAGTTCTTACTTCTCCACATCCTTGCCAGCATTTATTATTGCTTGTATTTTTAGCAATTACCATTCTAATTGGGGTTAGGTGAAATCTCAGGGTAGTTTTGATTTGCATCTCTCTGAATGCTAAGGATGTTAAACATTTTTTCATATATTTATTGGCCATTTGTATTTCTTCTATTGCGAAGTGCTTATTTAGTTCATTTGCTCATTTTTTGATTGGGTTATTTGGTTTTTTTTGGTGGTGAGTTTCTTGAGTTCTTTGTATATTCTAGATATTAGTCCTCTATCAGAGGAGTAGCTGGCATAGATCTTCTCCCATTCTATAGGTTCTCTCTTGAGATTTTTGATAGTTTCCTTTTCTGCACAGTAGCTCTTCAGTTTAATGCAACCCCACATATTAATTCTTGTTTTAATTTCTTGTGCCTTTGGGGTCTTGTAGAGGAAGATTTTATCCAGGCCTATATGTTGGAGTGCTGTTCCTATGCCCTCTTCAAGTAACTGAAAAGTTTCTGGTCTAATTTCCAGGTCTTTGCTACATCTTGAATTGAATCTTGTGCAGGGTGGGAAACTGGGATTTATTTCCATTTTTCTTCATACGGATAACCAGTTTTTCCAACACTATTTGTTGATGAGGCTATCTTTTTTTCCAGTGTATGTTTTTGGCCTCTTTGTCAAAAATAAATTTGTAAGTGTGTGGATTTGTTTCTGAGTCTTCTATTCTGCTCCATTGGTCTATGTATCTGCTTTTGTACCAATACCATGCTGGTGTTATTACTATAACTCTGTAGTATAGTTTGAAGTCAGGTATTGTGATGCCTCCTGCATGGTTCTTATTGCTGAGAACTATTTTGGCTATTCTGTTTTTTTTGTTGTTCCAAATGAATTCAAGTACTGATTTTTCTATATCTTCAAAGAATGCCATGGTATTTTAATGGGTATTACATTGAAGTGATCTGTGGATCACTTTTGGAAGAATGGTCATTTTGACGATATTTATTCTGCCTATCCAAGAGTTTGGGAGATCCTTTCACCTTCTAAGATCTTCTTCAAGTTCTTTCTCATAGTTTTTCTCCATTCAATATAATGTTGGCTGTGGGTTTATTGTATATTGCCTTTATGATGTTGAGGTAAGTTCTTTCTATTCTGATTCTCTGCAGTGTTTAGCATGGATGGGTGCTGGATTTGTTGAATGCTTTTTCAGCGTCTACTGAAGTGATCATGGGATTTTTGTCCTTAGTTTTGTTTATGTGGTGAATTACATGGATTGTTTTTCATATATTGAACCAGCCTTACATCCCAGAAACCCAAGTTGGTCATGGTTTTTAATTTTCTTGATGCGGTTTTGAATGTGCATTGCTAGTATTTTGTTTAGAAGTTTTGCATCTAAGTTCATCAATGATATTGGTCTGTATTTTTCTTTTATTGAGTTGTCTTTATTTGGTTTTGGTATTAATGTGATGCTGGGTTCATAGAATGTGCTTAGGAGAGTTCCATCTCTTTCTATTTCATGGAATAGGTTGAGAAGTATTGAGATTAGATTTTCTATGAAGGTTTTATAAAATTTGGTTGGTAAACCACCTGGACCTGGGATTTTCTTTGATGATAGGCTCTTTATTGCTGTCTCAATCTTTTTGATTGCTATTGGTCAGTTTAAATTTTCTAGATCTTCTTGATTCAATTTAGGAAAGTTTTATGTGTTTAGAAATTTGTCAATGGTAGACTAGACCACATGGAAAACAGAATCTCACTCTTAGAAGATGACCACTACAAAAATGAACTCATAGTATATAATTTAGAAAAATCTTTTGACAGCATGTGCTGAACACCTAAGAGATTTAGGATAACCTTATAAGAGTAAACCTAAGAATAATAGGTATAGAAGGTCTAAAAGTTGAAACTAGAGGAATAAAAAATCTCTTCAGAGAAATAATGTCAGAAAATTTCCCAAGTATAGAAAGCGAGGTCGATACACAGGTACAGGAAACATAGAACCCCTATTACACAAGATTAGAGAAAAGGTTCACCATGCCACATAATTATCAAATTGACTAATGTAGAGGCCAAGGAGAGACTCAAATGGAATGAGAGTACATGACCGAGTGACATTCAGAGGCAAACCAAAAAGAATTACCCCAAACTTCTCAACCAAGTCATGAAAGTCAGGAGGGCCTGGAGAAACATATTCCAAACCCTGAAAGACAACAACTTCCAACTAAGACTACTCTACCCAGCAAAGATATCTTTAAAATCTGATGGAGAAACTAAAATCTTCCACGACAAGCAAAAACTGAATGAATTTTTGTCTTCCAAACCAGCACTATAGAAAATACTCAAAGAAATAAATTACAGAGAAGAAATAAAAAAATAAACACCAGAACCAGAGGAAGAATGATTTCCATCAAATGAACATCTAAGAAAAGAAGAACAAACACTACCTCAAACATAAATTACAACTCAAAATATTAGGAATTAAAATCATCTCTCAATAATTATGCTGAATATCCATGGCCTTGACTCCCCAATTAAAAGACATAAAGTGGCAAAATGGATTAAAGATCATAATCTATCTATATTCTGTCTGAAAGAAATGCACCTTACAGGTAAAGATATTCACTAATTAAAGGTGAAGGGCTGGAACAAGGTAATCCATGGTAATGGAACTCGAAGACAAGCAAGGGTAGCAACTCTCATATAAGACAAAAGAGACTTCACACCTAAACTTATCAGAAGAAACAAAACAGGTTATTTTTTTTTTACTGGTAAAAGGAACAATCCAAAAAGAGTAATATAATAAAGGTAGTTAACATTTATGCCCCAAACATAGATGCAACGACTTTTATAAAAGAAACTCTTCGTGACATTAACTCTCATTTAGATCCCAATACAATAATACTGGGAGATGTCAACACTCCTCTTACACCACTAGACTGATCTTCCAGACAAAAGATCAGCAAAGATGCCTCAGACCTAAAGAACACCATAAACCAAATAGACCTACTAGACATATACAGAATATTCCACCCAACTATAGCTGAATACATATTCTTTTCAGCTGAGCATGGAATATTTTCCAAAATAGACCACATCCTGGGCCTCAAAGCAAGCACTAGAAAATTAAAAAAAAATGTGGCATAATTCCTTGCATCTTTTCAGACCATAATGGAATAATATTAAATATCAACAATAAGAAGACCCAGAGAGCTGGGCGTGGTGGCACACGCTTGTAATCCCAGTACTTTGGGAGGCAGAGACCGGAGGATCCGGGTTCGCGGCCAGCCTCAGTTCTCTCTCTCTCTCTCTCTCTCTCTCTCTCTGTCTCTCCCTCTCTCTCTCTCTCTCTCTCTCTCTACCTAGTGAGGCCCTCCGTAACCTTGTGAGACCCAGTTTCAAAATAAAGTATAAAAATATAGGGCCGGGGGTGTAGCACGGAGGTAGAACGCCCCTGGCTTCAATCCCCGGTACCACAAAAAAAAAAAAAAAAAAAGAAAGAAAAGAAAGAAGACCCAGAGAAATTTCATAAAATGCATGGAGACTGAATATCACATTGCTGAATGAGGAATGGTTCATAAAATAAGGGGGGAAATAAAAAAAATCTAGAAAAAATGAAAATGAAAATAGAGACACATATCAAAATCTTTAGGACACTTTGAAAGCAGTATTAAGAGGAAAATTCATAACACTGAGTGCTCACATAAGAAGAATAGAAAATCACTAAAAATAAACAACCTTATGACACACCTGAAAGTCCTTGAAAAGCAGGATCAGTCTAATCCCAAAGCCAGTAGAAGACAGAAAATCATTAAAATCAGACCAGAAATCATTAGAGAACAACAACAACAACAACAACAATAAGAGCAATACAAAAAAATCAACAAAACCAAAAGCTGGTTTCTCCCCAAAATAAACAAGATAGGGACATTATTTTTTGATGTCCCAGTTACTTCAGCAATATCAAGCATTTTGTCCATGTTGAATAAGGTGTCAGCAAAAATTGCCATATTATTCCAACATTGCAATAATTTCAATATGGGGATACTGTGTCTGGCTTCATGAAAAATACCCAAGAATATATAGCTATTGACAAGACTGTGGAGACATTGGGTTCTTATTTGGAATGTGACATGGTTCGGGAGTTAGGTAAATGTGTACTGAGATTCCTTAAAGAATTAGAAACAGAAATACGATGTGATCCAGCTATCCTTCCTCAGGAGATTTAGGTTAAAAAATTGAAATCAGAATCCTAAAGAGATATCAGAACTCCATGTTCATGGAAGCAGTATTAGTCATAGCCCAGGAGGGGCAGCAACAAAATGTCTGCCAATGAAGTATAGATCAAGAAAATGTGGTGTAGACATAAAAATGGAATGTTTTAGCCTTCAAAGAGAAGGAAAACCTCTGAGTTATGATAACATACATGAACCTTGAAGACATTCTCCTAAATGAACTGGGCCAGTCCTAGAAGACAAACACTAAGTGATTCCATCTACATAAGGTATAAAAATAGTTAAACTCAGATGAGGAAAAAATAGAATCATGGTTACCCAGGAGAAAGTAGGGAGTTGCTAATCAATAGGTATTCATTTCATTTAGGAATGAGGAATAGCTTCTAGAGACCTTTTGTGCAATTTTGTGCCTAGAAAGTGTGATAGACGGCAATGTATTTTGCACACAAAATTCATTAAGCATGTGAATCTCATGCCAGGTGTTCTTTCCACTGAAAATAAAAAAAGACAACATGGAATGAATTATGGTTCTGAGTTTATTAAGAATGCATTTAGGATGCTTATATCTGAAGAGACAACAGAAGGAGACTATGAGAGGGGAATAGAGCATGTAGGAGTCTGAATTCCAGTGCAAAAGAATGCATGATTAGAAACATGATTGATCATTTGCACAATCCTATGAAATTTTTACAAAGAATGTTTTTCTAAGTGATTTAGGTGAAGAGATGACGATCTTGGCTCAGAATTCAAGCTAAGACCACATGTTCACATCAAGGACCCATGAAACTGGCATGAGGTCTACAAAGGCTCAGGAAGAGGATGAGGGTGCAGTGCTCTACACTCCCTCTAGGGGATTCACAATCTCTAAGAAAGGGGTGATGAATAGCATGGTGATAGCATGATGATTCTCAGGCAAGGAAAGAGGTAAATTTGTGCAGTAAGGCATAGCGGTTGACGGAAGTTTGACTGTGTATATGTTGGTGCTTTGGAAGCTGGTCATGGGCAGCAAGGCTGGCAACAGCTGGACATACAACAGCTGGGCTTGCAGCAGGGTGTGCTGCAGCAGTTGGTGTCACAGGATGGTTTACAGCATGTGGTCCTGCAGCAAGTGGTCTGACAGCACGTTGGGAGGCAGCAGGGTTGGCAGCAGGAGATTGTGCAGCAAATGGGACAGCAGCAAGGCTCACAGCAGCTGGGCTCACAGCAAGGTGTGCTGCAGCAGCTGGAATCACAGGTTGGTTTACAGCATGTGGTCCTGCAGCAGGTGGTCTGACAGCAAGTGGGCAGGCAGCAGGGTTCACAGTAGCTAGGTCCACAACAGCTGGGCTGGCAGCAGGATGTGCTGCAGTGGGTCACACAGGCTGGTTTATAGCAGGTGGTCCTGCAGCAGGTGGGCTGGCAGCAAGGGGAGCAGCAGGAGCTGGCCATGGTGTCAGTGTGGATGGTGGGTCCTGTTTACAGGTGTTTTGCAGAATATGCTAACTCCTTCAATTGTGGTCTTTTTTACATCAGGCTTCCAAGGTTAGACCAATCAGGAGGATTTGTTCTCTCTTCTGTTTGTGGGTGTTGAGGAAGAAGTGGTCCTTTAGATGTTATGAGTGTTTTGAAAGGAAATGTTTAATCAATTTCTTAAGTGGGGGTAAATCATAGGAACTGTTTTTCGGATGAAAGAAAGACAGTCATGTCGCTCATTCTGATTGTACACTGACCACCATCTGGTCATGTGGTAACTCCTATGGCTGGGAGTGTCAAGGGACTTGTTCCTCTATGGCTTTGTACCCTCGTCTGTATTTAGATTGGGAAGTATCTCTGGGAGGGGCAGGATGATGCTCCATTCACAGAGATGAACTGAGTACCTAGTGTCACGTGTGTTTACCCACGTAATACTGAATCATGACTAGTGCAGGTATCTGTCGCTGTACCAGCTTTTCCACCTGTGTGTCCCAGGTGTGTCAAAGACACTTTAAAGAAGATGTTTTGCATAATGTCTTCAACAGCAGAGTAGAAGCTGAGCCTGTGTGTAGAAGCAGAAGCAGAACATTAATATGGAGCAGGTATCAGTAGATGTGTGAGTGACCACTGGCCCTGATTTACACAGAATGGAGGGTCTCACCTGCATGAGCCTGTGGACTCTAGATTAAGCCAAACCAGGAAGAGCAGGTGACTAGGTCCTAGCCTGCCCACTAATAGAGTATTATGTTCAGAGATAATTCTATGTCTGTCCTTTCTTTCTTTCTGTGTTGGTCCCTCTGTCTCTGTTTCTTTCTCCTTTGCAATAATTCTATTTCTTTCTTAGATATTTTTCTATTGCATGAAGAAACTAAGGTTAGATGCAGTGATAGATGATTTTTCTATGAGAATTAACATATTTAAGACCACTAACTTAAAATAGATGCCAATTATTAATTTCCAACTTAATAAAATATTATTAATTGAACATACCCAAACCACTGTTAACAGGTTAGGTAATAGAAATTTACCCATTTCCTACAAATCCTATCCTCTCACACCTCTCCGAAGGGAGCTCATCACCCTCTTGACTTTGAATACTGTCAATCACTTTTGCCATTTTTGACTCTCATTATTATGAAATTAAGATATTATTTTCACTATATTTATATTTGGAGTGTGAGATCCATCAACACTATTGTGTTCAGTATGTCCCTTCTCAGAGCCATATAATCTTCCAGTGAATGAATCTGACACAGTTGAGTTGTTGATGGTCCTCTAGGTAAATGTGTAGTTTTTTTTTCAGTGTAGGACCATTAGATTAATGCTGATATCAACGTTTTTGAATGGAGAATTTTATAAAGTGTCTGATCATTTCTATTGGATATATAACTAGGTATTGATTGTAGAATTCCCATGTGAAATGTGTATTCATTTATTTTTAGAGATCTTGTCCATTTTTTATTAGGTTTATTTTAGGTGTTGTGTTTTTATGCTGTATATATGTTTCAGTTTAAAACCTAAATTTTCATTGATCCTGATACATTGAAAGACTTCCATTTTTGAAGGTTTACCTTATATTCAAACTTCTTAGTTATATATAATATTTTATCATAGATATTACTGGATAAGGGCAAATTTTCATGCACAGTCATGCATCTTTTCATGACAGCAATGAAATTGTGATGGGTCTCAAAACAACCTCTAGTTTGAAAACGCTTCATGTACTTGTAGGTTTCTGCTTCTAATGACTTTAAAAGGCACCAATTTTAAGGTCACAGGCTGAAAAGATATTGCAAGACTGCTTCTAGCTTTGCTGCAGATAGCACCTCTGATGTGTGTGTCATGATGGTAACAGTTGGTGAGGTGGATTCCCTGAGACTTTCAGGCAGCATTTGGGCACCTGAACATGATTGAAACTACTGACCCTTTGCTTGGACCTGGACAAGGGTCTGATGTCAGTCACCTCCGACATTAGAGAGAGCCCCTGTACTCTTTTTTTTTTTGCGGTACCGGGGATTGAACCCAGGGGCGTTCTACCTCTGAGCTACACCCCAGGCCCTATTTTTTATCCTTTATTTTGAAACCAGGTCTCATGAAGTTGCGGAGAGCCTCACTAAGTAGCTGAGGCTGGCCGTGAACCCAGATCCTCTGGTCTCCACCTCCCAAGTACTAATATTACAAGTGTGCTTTGAACACAAAACTTTCACCATGATTCTAATGCTAAGTTGTAAATTTAGTGTTTTGAAGGAGGAACCACAACTAAGCTAAGAAAATAATTAAAGTTGTATGACAATATGGTAATTGGCTCTAAATTGTTACAACTTGACCAAATTAGAGTTCACAGAACAAATTGGAAGTATCCCATTTTGGCCTGTATCCTCATGTGCTACAAGACAAGAAAACATAAGTAAAAAGAGAAGATCAGGTTATTCCTGGAAAGTTTAACTGAAAAGTAACAGAACCAGGAGCAGAGTTAATTGCTGCCAATACCCCTTAAAGATGCTGAATGGTAATAACATGAGCAGAATTCACACTAGCCTGATTGAGGATCTTGTGAAAACAAGTAAGTACTTTATAAAGCAGCGTAGTGATCCACCATAAATGGTTGGAAGTGGAGGGTAGCAATGTGAACAGAAAGAATTGTTGGCAATGCCCATCAATTATATTACAGGGAAGGACACTGTTTCTTGATGTTCCAGTTCCTTCAGAAATACAAAGTATTTTGTTCATTTTGAGTGAGATTTCAGGAAACGTCATATTTTTCCAGTGTTGCAATTTTGATATTGGAATACTATAGTATTTTGATATTGGCTGCTATGATGCTATGAAAAATGCCCAAGAGTATATAGGTGTTGACTAGGCCATGGAGAGATTGAAATCCTTCTAGCCTGGTTGGAATGTGACATGATTCAGGAGCTGGAGAAATGTGTATGTAGTTTTCTCAGAGAATTAGAAACAGATAGGATCACCATGTGATCCAGCAACCCTTCCTCAGGAGATTTAGGTAAAAGAATTGAAATAAAAATCCTGAAGAGATATCAGCACTCCTGTGTTCATGGCACCACTATTAATAATAGCCAAGGGGGCCAGCAACCCCAATGATGAGTAGATGAAGGAAATGGGGTGTAGACATACAGTGGAATAATTCAGGCTTAAGAGAGAAGGAAAACCTCCAAGTTGTGTAACATGGATGGACCTTGAGGACACTCTCCTACATGAACCTAGCCAATCCTAGAAGATAAACACCACATGACTCCACCTAGATGAGGTGTTGAAAATCATTAAACTCAGATGAGGAAAGAATAGAATGATGGTTCCCAAGAAGGAAGTAGGGAGTTGCTAATTGATAGATACTTCATTTCCTTTAGGCAAGATGAGTAGCTTCTAGAGATCTTTTGCACAATCTTGTTCCTAAAGAGTGTGATAGAAGCCAATGTACTTTGCACATAAAATTCATTAAGCATGTGAATCTCATGTCAGGTGTTCTTTCCACAGAAAAATTAAGACAGACAATATGGAATGAATGATGGTCTGAGTTTATTAAGAATCCAGGATGCTCATACCTAAAGAGACAATGGAAGGAGACTACTAGAGGGGAATGGAGTGTGCAGGAATCTGAAGTCCAGTGCCAAATAAAGCATGATTAGAAAGATGATTGGTCAGTTGCATAATCCTATGAAAGTTTTATGAGGAAGTGTTTTCCTAAGTGATTTAGATGGAGAGATGAAGATCTTGGATCAGAATTGAAACCAAAACCAAACATCTACATCAAGGATGTATGAAGCTGGCTCAAGGTCCACAAGGGCTCAGGAAGAGGATGAGGGTGCAGTACTCTGCACTCCTTCCAGGAGATTCACAATCTCTTAGAAAGGGGCAATGAATAGAGCTGAATTTGTTCAGTAGGGCAAATCAGTGGACAGAAGTTTGGTTGTGCAGATTTTGCTTTGGGAGGTGATCATCGGCAGCAAGGCTTGCAGCAGCTGGACAGGCAACAGCTGGGCTTTCAGCAGCTGGGATTACAGCAGGTGGTCCTGAAGCAAGTGGTCTGACAACATGTCGGAGGGCAGCAGCTGGGCTGGCAGCAGGGGATGATGCAGCAACTGGGGCAGCAGCAAGGCTCACAGCAGCTGGACACGCAGCAGTTGGGTTCACTGCAGGGTGTGCTGCAACAGCTGCAATTACAGGTGGGTTTAAAGCATGTGGTCCTGCAGCAGGTGGTCTGACAGCAAGTGGGTGGGCAGCAGGGCTCACAGCAGCTGGACACACAGCAGCTGGGATCACAGCAGGGTGTGCTGCAGCAGCTGGAGTCACAGGTTGGTTTACAGCATGTGGTTCTGCAGCAGGTGGTCTGACAGCAAGTGGGTGGGCAGCAGGGCTCACAGCAGCTGGACACACAGCAGCTGGGCTCACAGCAGGGTGTGCTGCAGCAGCTGGAGTCACAGGTTGGTTTACAGCATGTGGTTCT
>PVJS01038413.1:0-19421 GCA_004027185.1 Glis glis
GAGGGCCTCACTAAGTAGAGAGAGAGAGAGAGAGAGAGAGAGAGAGAGAGCTGAGTCTGGCCACGAACCCGGATCCTCCGGTCTCCGCCTCCCAAAGTACTGGGATTACAAGCGTGCACCACCATGCCCGGCTCACCTATACTTTTTTATATACCTTTTTGATTTAGAACCATCCCAGTGGGTATGAATTAGTATCTCATTATGATTTAGGTTTGTGTTTTCCTGATGGTTAATAGCGTTGAGCGTCTTTTCATGTGCTTACAAGGGGTTGGGGATTAGTCAGTGGTAGAGTGCTTGCCTAACATGCTCAAGGCACTGGGTTTGATAGCTAGAACTAAAAGCAAAAACAAAAACAAAGCAAACAAAATACAAAAATCCAAAAACTATTCTCATGTGCTTCCAAGCCATTTATGTGTCTTCTCTGGAGAAATGTCTGTTCAGATCCTTTGTCCATTTTAAAATTGGGTTAGTTGTCTTTTTATTATTACAACTCAATTATATATTCTTATCTAAAACAAAATTCTGGATACAAACCCTTTATCATATATATGATTTGAAAAATTTTTCCCGTTCTTTGATTTTTCTTTTTTTGATTATATCTTTTGAAGCACAAATGCTTTTTTAATTTTTATGAAGTCAAATTTATATATACTTTCTTTTCTCACTTTTGATTTTATTGTCATTTCTAAGAAACCAAGTTCATAAAGATTTACTCCTACACGTATTTTCTAAGAACATTAATTTTAGCTTTTAAATGCCAGTCTATAATTCTTTGGTTTTTTAGAATTTTATTGGTGTATGTAATTATACATTGTAGTAAGATTCGTACTGATAGATTCACATATAAACACATCTCTTGGTGTATTTCTGTATGATGTGAGAAAGGGGTCCAACTTCATTTTTCAAACTTTACTTTTTAGAAGAGTTTTAGATTTACAGAAAATTTGAGAAGATAGTACAGAGTCCCACATCCTCTAACACCTACTTTCTCCTAGTAGTATGACATATTTCTTACAGTGAATCAACACCAATACATTATTAACTAAAGTCCGTAATTTATTCAGATTTCCTTATATTTTATATTACATCCTTCTTCTCTGTTCCAGGATCCCAGCAAGGATATCACATTATATTTAGCTATTGTATCTCCTTAGGCTGCTTTTGGCTGTGATAAGTTTTCGCAGGACTTCCCTTGATTTGATAACCTTGACAGTGTTGAGGAGTACTGGTCAGGTATATTATAAATTTAACTATAATGTGTCCCTCTATTGGAATTTAACTGATGCTTTCTTCATGATTATGCCGGGGATGTGTGTCCAGACTTGTGAATTTTTTTTAATGAAGACCATAGATGAAAAGTGACATTTTCATCATATCATATCAAGGGCACATACTATCAATTTGACTTATTACTGTTGATCTTGATCACCTGGCTGAGGTAATGTTTATTGGGTTTCTCTACTGCATAGTTATTCTTTATTTCTCCCCCTTTCCCTGTTGTCCTCTTCAGGAGGAAGTCTCAATGTGCCTCTCACCCTGGAGGAGTGTTTTGTCGTGCATGTCCTTGAGGATGGAGTGCCTGCAAAATTATTTGCAAATTTCTGCGTGGGATATTTGAAACTTATCCCTTATTCACTCAATCAATCATTTGTTTATATCAGTGTAGATTAATGGATATTTATCTTGAATTTTGGATTATAATCCAATACTGCTTTCTTTTGTTGTTCAATTTGTTCTAGTTTTGACCATTGGAAATTTTTTTTTTTAAGTTACAAACAGTGTGCCTTTGACACATGCCTATCATCGTGTGTGTGTGTGTGTGTGTGTGTGTGTGTGTGTGTGTGTTTACTTCCTGCCCCAATCCTAGAATCAGCCATTTCTCACAGAGCCCTGGGTTCCTATTCCTGGAGAATGGTATTGGAAACCAAGATCTGGGCACAACACATACTGAGTGCTACTTGGGTATTATTGCTTTGAGGCCTTTTTACCTGATGCAACAAGGAAATATGTTTGTATATGAACATATATGCATATATATCTACAAATATTTATATATGCAACATTCGGCATCTCTATTAAGCTGAACATGAGCTGTACTGTTTTCAACCCTAATGCATTATTACATAGATTATTCTTCCCCTAGCCTCTCTGCAACTTCCTCTACCAACAGTGAACGACCTGGCTCCCATTGTCCTTCATCCATTTACTCGATTGTCCAATTCCAGCATATGGCAATATCAGAATTATTAACTTGTAGCCGGGCGTGGTGGCGCACGCTTGTAATCCCAGTACTTTGGGAGGTGGAGACCGGAGGATCCGGGTTGGCGGCCAGCCTCAGTTCTCTCTCTCTCTCTCTCTCTCTCTCTCTACTTAGTGAGGCCCTCCGCAACTTCGTGAGACCTGGTTTCAAAATAAAGTATAAAAAAATAGGGCCGGGGGTGCAGCGCGGAGGTAGAACGCCCCTGGGTTCAATCCCAGGTACCGCAAAAAGAAAAAAAGAATTATTAACTTGTATTCCCACTGGAAAAAACTTTACCCACTAGAATATGGAAAGACAACTTTATCCACAGAAAGACAACTGTGGGTAGTCTTTTCATTATCTTAACAGTGTCTTTTGCAGAGAAGAAAATTTTAATATTAATACAGTCTAATATTATTTTCTCCTATGTTTTCCTTTGGAAGTTTTATAGTTTTGTACTTTACATTTATGCCTATGATTCATTTTGAGTTGTTTTAAATGTTTAAGGTCTCTACTTTTGCATTTTTATATATAGCCTTGCAATGTTCTAGCACCATTCGTTCACATAACAATTCTTTCTCCATTGAATTGACTTTGCTCCTTTGTCAAAGATCAGTTAATTATTTTGTAGGTTTATAAAACGTGGGCTGTCACCGGGCGTGGTGGCGCACACTTGTAATCCCAGTACTTTGGGAGGCGGAGACCGGAGGATCCAGGTTCGTGGCCAGCCTCAGCTCTCTCTCTCTCTCTCTCTCTCTCTCTACTTAGTGAGGCCCTCCGCAACTTCGTGAGACCCTGTTTCAAAATAAAGGATAAAAAATAGGGCTGGGGGTGTAGCGCAGAGGTAGAACGCCCCTGGGTTCAATCCCTGGTACCGCAAAAAAAAAAAAAAAGTGGGCTGTCTACATCATTTTAATGATCTATGTTCTTTCTCCAATACCATATACTGTCTTAATTATTATAACCTCACAGTAAGCCTTGAAGTTAGGTAATTTCTATCCTTTGATTTTAATCTTTTTCAGTATTGTTTTGGGCATCCTAAGTCTTCTTTATTTCCTTATAAACTTCAGAATTAAGTTTCTTAATATCCATAAAATAGCTTCCTGTGATTTTGATTGGGATTATGTTGAAGGTATAAGACCAAGTTGTGAAGAACTGATTTCTTAATAATATTGAGTATTCTAACCTATGATCATGGAATACCTCTTTATTCATTTAGATCTTTGATTTTTTTCATCAGAATTTTATAGCTTTCTGCATATAGATCCTGCAACATATTTTGGTACAGTTTTTCCATTTTGGGTTGCTATTATAAATAACACTATTTTTAAAATTCAAATCCCACTGGTATATAGGAAAGCATATATACTTTTGCATATTATTCATATGTCCTGCAAATTCCTATAATAATGTATTAGTTCCAGGAGTTTTTTTTTATTGGTATCTATTACTTGAGATCTGCATGTCATCTGTGCATGAAGATAGTTATGTTTTTTTTCATTCCCAATTGGTTCAGTTTTTTATTTTATTTTCTTGTCTAATCATACTGCAAGGACTTCCAGTATGTTGAATAGGAATGGTGAGGAAAGGATATTTTTGTTCATAATTTTATGGGTAAAACACTCAATTTTTCAGTATGATGCCAGCTGTAGGGTGTTTTCTTTGTTTTGTTTCTTTTTGTCGATACTTTTTATCAAGTTGAAGAAATTCATCTCTATTCTTAGTTTGTTGAGAATTTTAATCAAAAATTGGTGTTGGATTTCATCAAAGGCTTTTTCTGCATTAATCGATATCATGATTTTTCTTCTTTAGCTAGCTGGTGTGGTAGGTTATATTGATTGTTATGGTGGACTGTATTGATTTGAATGTTGAACCAGACTTGCATACCTGAAATAATCCCACTTGATCATGTTTTTAAATTATTTTTATATATTGTTGGATTTTATTTGCTAATATTTCTAAAAGTATTTTTGCATCTATGTTCATGAGAGATATCAGTCAGTGGATTTCCTCCCTGAGTGTGTTTATATTAGAGCCTTATTGGTGTGGTGGCAAAGTATTGAGAAGAGAGAGCATTCTATAATCTTATGGCTATATTTCAGTGTTTTAGTGTGCCTGGGTCCCTGGGATTTGATCTTCATAAGTGTTTCTTAGAACTGCTCCACTCTTCACACACACAGGTTGGAAGGACAAGGGGACTGGAGACAGGATAATATACTTCTCCCTGGTAAAGGCTTAACCTTAAAACATAGATTTTGGTTATAGAGCATGCTCAAGAGTTATTTTAAAATGGGGACTCTTCTCTATCACCTATAGCCATGAGATTTTTTTCTTGGCTCTTTGCTATGAAAATGTGGTAGGTTTCCTGGAGGTAAAGCTTGTGAACATGCATGGCTGCCCCATGTAACTGAGCCCCAGTGGGTCCCTCACTCTCACACTAGACCACACTCAGCCTCCAGCAACCTTCTAAAATTGCTACTTAAACATTCCTATCAGTTTATGGCTCCAGTAATTTCTGCTCCAGGTAAACAGATCTCAGTGACTCTCTGGATTCTATTATTTGCCAGATTTTGGTTTAGCCATTTACTCTACAACCTTCACATCCCGGAAGGGTCCATGCACAGTCATTGATTTCCAGTTTCTTCATCATATTTTTTAATCCTTGTAGGATTGGGAGTGATGGCTTCCAAGGTTTTTACATGTAGGGCTGCAACCTAAAGTTCCAACTTCATTCCTTGCATTTGGATATGCAATTGTACAAGGACCATGTGCTGAAAAGACTATTCTTCGCTGCTGAATCTTTTGGCACTCTTGTCAAAAAACCATTTGGCCATAAATGTAAGGGTTTATTTCTGGATCCTCAATTCCATTTCATTGATCTATATGTCTTACTCTTACTACACTGTCTTGATTACAGTGGCTTTTTAGTAAGTGTTGAAAAAGTGTGAGTCCTCCAATTCCATTACTCTTTTTCAAGATGAGCCATTCTGATTCCCTTGCATTTCCATATGAATTTAAAATAGCTCGTCAATTTCTGCAAAGATGCCAGATGGGATTTTGAAGCGGATTTCATCAAACTAGATCAATTTAGGGAGTATGGCTGTCCTTACGGTGTAAGTCTTCTGACTTTTCCTTTATTTAGGCCTTCTTTACTTTCTTCCAATGGATTTTATAGATTTTCATATTTCCATTTACAAATATTACACTTATTTTGTTAAATTTATTCCTAAATATTTTATTCAATTAATGCTATTATAAATAATTTTTTCTTAGTTTCTTATTTGGATTGTTCATGACTTGTATATGGGGATAAAGCTGATTTTTATATATTCATTTTATATCCTGAAATATTACAGAGCTTATTATTAGTTCTGTTTATCTTTTTTCAGATTTTTAATAATTTTGGGGAGCTTCTTTTAGGGTGGTTGGCTAAAGCTTCTCTATGATCTAGGGAAACTGGATTTAGAAATGCCCGTGATATCTAGCAATTAGATCTACTGTTATGCTTTAAAAAGTACACTCTTAAAGTGGTGATCATAAGACTGTTTAGTAGCGAGAATGAGTCATAGAGTTCAAAAGGCTATGGACCTGATGTGAAGGTTTTATGGGCTGAAGAGAAGGAGCTAGTGAAAAGAAAGAATTTGATCTTACAGAAAAGATGGAGATGGCTGATGCACAAGGAGTCCAAAAGTCAGAATGGAGTGGATTAAGTGCAAGCACTGGTTTTGAGATACCTTAAGGTTTACTTTGGCTTAGATTTTGGGAAAGAAATCAAGGGTACAGATAAGAATGAGCATGTGGACTAGAATATACATTTGAACTGTTGACAGAAAGCCAGCAGCTGATGGGCAATATTCTTGATGACTTCAGCTTCTCCATGACATTGCAGTACCATGATCTTCTGAAGGGAAGGGTTTTGAGCAGGGCGATGAAGTCTGGAGTAATTATTTAGAAAACAATTTGGACTTTGGGGACTAAGGTAAGTCTTTTTAATAGAAACCCTTTTAAATAAAGATTCTCTGAAGGCTTTTTATGCAAAGAATTCTATTTAAAAAGAACAGAAGATTCTCTAAAGCCTTTTTATAGAAAATTTCTATTATTACGGAGGCAACTGAAATCAGAATGGAATGAAGGCAGATGTATAAAAGATCCCTGGTGTGTTTCTGCCTTCTGGACAGTTTGCTAAGAAAGTCTAAGAAAAAATTTAATTAAGCATTATGTGAACTCTTCTGTGTCCAAAGCATACTTGACTTTATGTTCTATCACCCCCGCTTCTTTTCTGAACTCAGTTGTTTCTGAAATAGATCAGTGACAAAGTGGTTTCTTTCCAAACCTCTGATGGGGACAGTAAACCTGCTCTGTACTTGATAGGATGATCCTATTCTTGCCTCGGGGCTTAAAAAGAAAACTCTGGAATACATTCTCTGAACTAAAAGTGAAATATCAGCTTACACATGAAATCCTGGAATAGATTCCTTAACATCTGTTCCAACAGAAACTTTAGTGTGGGCAAGTATTTTTCATTTTTCCAGAATTGTCCTTTTGCATATAGACAGGTTATGAGCTGATGTTTATGCCCCCCCCGCCCCAATTCATATGCTGTATCCCTAACCCTCAATGTGATAGTGTTTGGAGAGGAGGCCTTTGGGAGGTAATCAGGGTTAGGTGAGGTCATAAGTAGGGTTAGGTGAGGTCATAATTAGGGTTAGATGAGGTCATAGTTAGGTTTAGGTGAGGCCTTCATGAGAAGAGACACCATGAGGGGGAGCTTACTCTCTCCCTCTCCCCCTGCACACAGGCACACACAGAAATCACATGAGCATACAGTAAGATGGCAGCTGCCTACAAGCAAGAGAACAGGTAGCCTCATGATAAAATACGTCTTGCTGCCACTTTGATCTTGAATTTCTCAGTCTCTATAACTGTGGAAAATAAACTTCTGTTTTTTAAGCCATCCAATCCATGGTATTTCGTTATAACATCCTGAGCTAAGACAGAAGGTATTACTTACTAAGTACCAACTATGTGCTAAGCACTGCTCCTTATTTAATCGTAAAACTAGGAGGCGAATAGCAGTTATTTCCAACTTGCTAATGAGAAAATTAAAGCTCAACATCACATGGCTGGGAAGTGATGGCAGATATTATCATATTACCCCCCATATTACACACACTGCAAAGAATCTGCAGCAATCTATGTTCTCACCATCAATCCACACACTTACCAACATTGACAACTAACTCACGACTTTCTGAGATCCTGGAAAAGTCTGTCTCATTATAAGGTCTTGATCTCATTGTTTTCTCTTTCCAACTAATGGTTAAAAATGGCAACAGCCAGTCGGGCGTGGTGGCGCACGCTTGTAATCCTAGTACTTGGGAGACTGAGACAGGAGGATCGCTGGTTCGCGGCCAGTCTTAGCTACTTAGTGAGACCCTCCGCAACTTAGTGAGACCCTGTTTCAAAATAAATAATAAAAAATAGGGCTGGAGGTGTAGCTTGAAGGTTGAATGCCCCTGGGTTCAATCCCCAGTACCGAAACAAAAAAAACCAAATACAAATACAGCTGAAGGAATATGTACTAATGATGAAGCCAGGATCCCAAGAATCCCTTTCCCTACTGCTTTCCAAAGAGGCATCAGCCTGAAGCAGCTGGATAACATCAGAATGCTAAAGGCTGATGTGTTAATAAACTTTCCACCACTGTGACAAAAACCTGAGATAAAAACTTTTTTTTTGGTGGTACTGGGGATTGAACCCAGGGGCATTCTACCTCTGAGCTACACCCCATCCCTATTTTTTATTCTTTATTTTGAAACAGGGTCTCACTAAGTTGTGGAGGGCCTCACTAAGTAGCTGAGGCTGTCATTCCTTATTTTTGAAAGAGGGTCTCACTAAGTTGTGGAGGGCCTCACTAAGTAGCTGAGGCTGGCCGCCAACCCGCAATCCTCCTGTCTCAGCCTCCCAAGTACTTTATGAGCATGCACCGCCACGCCCGGCCTGAGATAAAAACTTAAAAGCACGAAATATGTACTTTGATTCATGGTTTTGGAAGTTTGAGTCCATGTCGCTTGGGCACATTGTTTTGGATCTGTGGCAAGGCAGAACATCATTGTGGGGAGTGCATGGTAGAGCGATATTGGCTCATGGCAGGGAAAGAAGGAAGGAAGGAAGGAGGGAGGGAGGGGAGGGCTGGTGATCCAATATCTCCTTTAAGGGCATGCCCCCAATTATCTCACTTTCTTCAACTAAGCCTTACCTCCTAAAGGTCCCACCACCTCCCAGTAGCCCCATCAGCTGGGTACCATGCCTTTAACACATGAACCTCAGGGGGACATTTAAAATCCAAACAATGGCTGTCTTGGATGGAGCCTCCACAGAGACACATGAAATACCAAGGTTACATAGCTGGAAAGTAGCCAAACCAGTGCTTGAACACAGTCTCCTTGATTATGAAAGCTGTGTTCTTCTTACTATATAACTTTTCCTTATCAGGGATAATTCTTCAATGACAGCAATAACAATTTTCCTTTCATAATTAAATATAAAACACCTTTGGACCGTAAAGAACTTTTTTGAGCAATAATGATTATTATAATAATTACAATAAAAATCTAAAAATGTTTCCTGAATGGAATAGAGTGTTGAAAGAAAGAGATGTTCAGTTGCTTGACATTTTCGATATTCTAGAAATTAGTGTTTTGCTGACATATGAGTTAAAAGTTTGCAACTTACTTAGAGACTCTCTGGAGTGTATGTGTGTTTGTGTGTGTGTTTGCATGCACAAACACTGATGGGAAATGTTCCTGAAACACAGCACACTTCTATTGTCTATCCTATTAAGAATTCTTTACTCAAAATATTTTTCTTTGAAAGCATTGTAACACTAATTTATGCCTATTACCTGGGAATTAGGCTAGTTCAACTTAAAAAGGGATTTTTTTTGGGGGGAAATATAGGGTATTATATAGGTCCCAGAGAAAAACTAAACAACAATTGGTGTAAAGCAGCCTTGGAACCTCAATAGCAAGAGTTCATAGACTTTCTGTTTAGAATTCTTTCATTGACACAAATCAGCTATGAATTCCCAATCTTTGTGTTCCTCAGATTTTTTTTTGTACTAGGGATTGAACCCAGGGGTATTCTAACTTCAGGCTATACCCCAAGCCCCATTTTCTATTTCTTTTATTTTGAAACAGGGTCTCGCTAAGTTGTCAAGGCTGGCCTCAAATCTGTGATCCTCCTGTCTCACACTCCCAACTCCTGTGATTCCAGGCATGTTCCACCACACCTGGCTGTTCCTCAGATTTAAGAGAGAGAATAAGATCTAACTACCTGGGTCAGCCATCCATAGCTGAGCTCTGTGGAAGGGAAGAGGCACATGGTCTGCAATCATCGCTGATGCTCCCTGCATTCACAAATGACACAGCTATCAGAGATAATCTAGTTCAGCTGGGCATGGTGGCGCACGCCTATAATCTTAATACTTGGGAGGCTGAGACAGGAGGATCACAGGTTCAAAGAAACTCAGCAACCAAGAGAGACCCTCATGAATGTAGCAAGGCCCTGTTTCAAAATAAAAAATAACAAGGGCTGGAGGTATAGCCTGGAGGTAGAACACTCTGGGGTTCAATCCCCAGTACTGTGAATCCATTTTCAGATGCTGAAACAACACAATCAGTAACACAGTTAAACAACACCATCAGTAGTGGAGGAGGTCAGGTTAGGTAGTATGAATATGGACACTCCAAGTAGTATTTTCATTTCTTCCTCCCCATCCCCAATTCCATGTCTTGGCTCTTCCTGTCTCAGATCTAACACACTGCGAAAGACTTCTAACTGGCCTTAAGGATCTCAGCCTGACTGATCCTAAACTTGCCATTAGCGATTCCCCCAAACAATTAAAATTATGTCATTATTTTAATTCAGTTCAAAATCTCTTCTGGTTACCTATAGACCCTTTTCTATAGGCCAGCTTCCTTATTATGAACACTAATCTATGTCCATTTCCAGGAAAGTATTCATATGCAACTGGGGGATTGTTAGGGTCTCATTTCTCTTAGTGTAATATTAAGGAATTAATTGAACACTAAATAATCTTTAAGTTCTTACCCATGTGAAAGTTTTCAAAGGCTTTATACCATTTGGCATCAAATTATCTTTGAAACCTCATCGTTTCCAACTCCTGATATAAACCTATATTTATTTTTATATGCTCATGCATTTTTCCATTAGAAATACATTTTCATGTCATTTTAGAGAGTATAAAGTTCAATATTTATGAGCGTAGGAGCAACGAAGCCTCTTTCCTCTCCTCAAATGAACTTGTCAGTTCAGCTTTTCACTTTCCATAAATTGTCATTGATTTGTTAATTTGATGAAAACATTTCTATACAAATATTACACTAACATGTATGATCTACAGACACCACATTTATTCAGCCATAGATATAATCTTAGAATAAAGTACTCTGAATATGCACAAATGAATAAGACATAAGAATATAATAGAAAAGCACTTATGCTAGAGGAGTTTGATTACATATGCCCCCAGAGATAAAATTTCATTAGAATTACCTTCTCTCCATCCTGTTTTATTTCAAAGACCTTTCATAAAGTATATTGCTTTTATGTTGGCAATTTATCACTAAACTTAACTCTTTTAATCTTAATTACTTTACTATTTCTTTTTTTTATTTTTGGCAGTACTGGGGATTGAACCCTGGGGGATTCTACCTCTGGGTTACACCCCCAGCCCTATTTTTTATTCTTTATTTTGAAACAGGGTCTCACTAAGTTGCGGAGGGCCTCACTAAGTAGCTGAGGCTGGCCATGAACCCGGATCCTCCGGTCTCAGCCTCCCAAGTACTGGGATTACAAGCATGTGCCACCACACCCGGCTCTTTACTATTTCTTTTTAAAAAATGTTTTAAATATTAGCATACAACCAATCACTAGAAAGCTTTACAAAATTCTTTTTTTTTTTTTTTGCGGTACTGGTGATTGAACCCAGGGGCATTCTAGGAACTCCGAGCTATACCCCCAGCCTTATTTTTATTCTTTATGTTTTAAAACAGGGTCTCACTAAGTTGTGGAGGGCCTCACTAAGTAGCTGAGCCTGGCCATGAACCTGCGATCCTCCTGTCTCAGTTTCCCAAATACTGGGATTACAAGCATGTACCACCATGCACGGCTAGCTTTACAAAATTCTAAATCCTCCTAGACTCTTATGAATAGAGTCATCTTAGCTGCTTTCTATATAGCTCTTTTTTATACTCGTATTTGTAGATTGTGATTATCATAGTGAGGTTCGAAGTGACACAAACATACACGCTCACAGCTCTTGGTGAATTTCCTTCTGCATCCCATCCCGCTCTCCCCTGCCCCCTCCCATACAACTTAGTGAGATTGGTAGTGACAGCTTCATTTACGGACATAACATTATTTGAACTGTTTCCTTAGCTCTTCTTTTTAACATCAATGTTTTTATTCACTTTGTCATTCCAAAGGAAATCTTTCTACTAATGAGGATATCCTGATCATAGGATAATAAACACTGCATCTTCTTTATGATTTGAGGTTATCGCTAACCTTTTCCCCTTTCTTTCAGAGTCATTTATTGAGTAGACATTGAAGAAAGCTGACTCATGGACTCTGCACAGGACAGGAGTGGTGTCATTTTCATTCATTTCTAAATAATTGGAAACTTCAATTTTGACATTCCCTTTAACCAATTCATGATTTAGAAGTGACTTAAAAAATCTAGATAACTGGATCAATTTTTTAAAATTTCTAGTTTTAATATACAGTGGTCAGTTAAGTGGTGTGTGTGTGTGTTTGTCTGTATGTGTTTATACACTGTAAGTTCCTTATGTTCTCCTATAGGATCCATACTTTGCAAATGTTATCTGGAAAAATGAACACGTTGCGTATTATTTGTTGGGTGTAAGTTCTATGTAAACCTATTAGTATAAATTTGTTAAGTATATATTTATGTACTCTATATTATATTCATAGCATATGCTAGAGGAAGATTTTAACAGACAATTATGATGCGGATATGCTAATCTTCCTTTGTGATTTTATCAATTTTTTTTAGGTATTACAAAATGAGGTTAGGAACATTTAACTTCATGATCATTATATCTTTCTGATAAATTATTAAACAATGTAAAATGTCCTTTTTGATATTTTTAATGTTTTTGACTTTTACTTCTATTTAGTCTGATATTAGTGGTGCTGTTATTAACTTTCTGTTAGTACCTGCTAGATGTAGGTTTTATTTTTGTGTGGTACTGGGTATTGAACCCAGAGCCATTCTATCTCTGAGATACACCCCCAGCCCTTTTTTATCTTTTGTTTTGAAACAGGGTCTTTGTAGGTTTCTGAGAGTCTCATTAAGTTGCTGAGGCCAGTCTCAAACCTGCGATCCTCTTGTCTCAGCCTCCCAAGTACTGAGATTACAGTCATGTGCCACCACACCCAGTTAGCTATAGGTTTTCAAACACAGTTTTTCTCCAGCAAGTGACTGGAATAAAAAAAAAATCCAACCTCATTTTTTTGGTTTCTGAAACAAATTTATCTACACTTATTGTTATTTAAAATATATATTTAGATTTATTCCTGCCATCTTACTTCATGTTTTCAATTTATCCTCTTTTCTCTTGTGCTTTTTTTCCCCTTCCTAGGCTTTTTATGGATTAATTAAATATTATTTCTTCCTTTTTTATTTACTGGTTTGAAAACTACACCTTCTATCTTTATTTTTCTAGTGGTTACATCAAATCTTTGTCTTAAGATAATTGATTTTATGTTTTTCTAACAGTATCTGAAGCTAACCATTTTATTGTTTCCTTTTGTCTAACATTACCATGATTTTACTTTTATAAATTCTTCATCAGCATCTCCACTTCCACCTTAAACACCCCACAATGATAAAATCTGTAATTTTGGCACTGGAATGCTTAATAAAAACAACTTTATGGTGATATTTCATAGACACAATTGTTTTATGATTTTCTTTGCTAACCACTTGGTATGAATGTGTCCCCCAAAAGTTTATCTATTGGAAAAATGCATTTGACACCAAATGTTGACACCTGAACAAGAGTCAACTCAAGATTGATCAAAAACCTAGAAAGTAGGCTAGAAAAGTTGGAATTACTAGAAGAAAATATAGAACCAACTCTCCCACACATAGGCACTAGTACAGAGTTCCTCAATACAACCCCCAAAACTCAGGATATAAAACTGCGAATAAATAAATAGAATAGCATTAAATTAAAAAGCTTACACACATTATGTATATATGTGAGAATACCAATGTCAGTGTAAGTATCTTGTATGGGAAAGGCAGGAGTGGGGAGAGAGCTTGGAGAAAACTCACCAAGTGTTGTGTGCATATATGTCACTATCATTATGAACAACATTATGATGTGAGACTATAATGCACCAATAAAAGTATTTAGAAAGGGAAAAAATGCTTGAGCATGAGTCTGAAGAGAGAGTCTACAGAATGGGAGAGAACCACCACCAGCTACTCCTCTGGTAGAGGACTAATATCTAGAATATACAAAGAACTTAAAAAAAGTTAACTCTAAAAAAAACCCAATTTTAAAAAATCGCTAATTGAACTGAATAGATACTTCTCAAAACAAGAAATACGAATGGCCAATAAATGTAAGAAAAAATGTTCAACAACACTGGCAGTCATGGACATGCAAATCAAAACTATACTGAGAATCCACTAACTCCAGTTAGAATGGCAATCATAAAGAATACAAAAAATAATAAATGCTAGCAAGAATGTAGGGAAATAAGAACTGTTATACACTGTTGGTGGGAGTGTAAATTAGTACAACCACTATGGAGATCAGTATGGAGAGTTCTCAAAAACTAGGAATAGAACCACCATATGACCCGGCTATACCACTCCTCAGTATCTTTCCAAAAGAATTAAAACCAGAATACTATAGTGATAAATGCATATCCATGTTTATAGCAACACAATTCACAATGGCCAAATTATAGAACCAACCTAGGTGTCCTTCCACAGATGAGCAGATAAAGAAGATATGGTATATATACACACACACACATAATGGAATTTTACTCAGCCACAAAGAACAACAAAATTATGTCATATGCAGGAAAATGGATGAAACTAGAGAATATTATGCTAAGTGAGAGTGGTCAGTCTCAGAAAGTCACAAAATTATGTCACATGCAGGAAAATGGATGAAACTATAGAGAATATTATGCTTAGTGAGATTGGCCAGTCTCAGAAAGTCAAGTCAAGAGTTTTATGTTTTCTCCTATGTGGAAGCTAGGGAGAAAATAGGAAACAAAGGGATTTCAAATAAATGAGGAGAGAGACCAGCAGAGTAGTGGAAGAGGACGGGGGAGGGAGGGAGGTAAGGGAGGCCTGATAAAAGAAACAGTTCGAATAATGGTATGTCCATATGAAGGTATCACTGCCAATATATATGCATGACAGTAGAGACCCAATGATGGCATTAGTGGCTTTAAAGGAAGAGAAAGTGAGACCTGAGCTAGTGCTATTGCTCTGTCTCCATGTGATGCCCGCTGTTATGTCGTGATGTAGTGGGAAAGCCTCACTGGATGCCAACACCATGCTATCGGACTTCCTAGACTGAGAACCAGGAGCTAACCAAATCCCTATTCTATATAAATAACCTAATCTGTAGTATTCAATTACAGCAACAGAAAATGGGTCAAAATACCACTGCAGCTCATTGTTAAGTCCTACATTCATTTTCTTTCTATATTCTCTACCAACTCTTTGAGCTTTCAGAGAGGATCTGTTGGGTAAGAAAAGTTCCAAACTTCTGGGTATTTGGAAAGAAAAATCTGATTTCATTTCCACATTTCAAGAAATTATTTGAATTTCTTTTTCTTTAGCAAACTGAAGATATTGCTCCCATGCCTGTTTTCATCTGTATTATTTTTACTATTTTTATTTTTTTTGGTACTGAGGATTGAACCCAGGGGCATTCTACCTGAGCTACATCCCCAGCTCTATTTTATCTTTCATTTTGAAACAGGGTCTCGCTAAGTTGCTGAGGGTCTTGCTAAATTGTTGAGGCTGGCTTTGAACCTACAATTCTCCTGTCTCAGCCTCCCATGTACTGGGATTACAGTCATATACCACCATACCCAGCTCATCGGATGCCAAATCTGATTAGAATTACTTTGAACAGTCTTTGTCATCTCTGGAGGCTTCAGCAGTTTCTCTTGATACTTGTAGCCTTAAGCATATTGAGTATACCCTTAATGTTCTCAACTTTTCATTTGTACACGTGTGAGGCCTTAGATCATTCATTTACTTTTTCTTTCATTTATTCATTCATTCCTTTAAATCTTATTCTTTTAAATCTTATTTAAATCTATCTTATTTCAATCCGAGGACTTACATCCTTCTTCAATTACAAGAAATTCTTCCTATTTTTCAGATTTTACTTTTCTATTTTCATTATTATCTATTAATGTTAAGACCTACAGAACTCTATTCCTTGTCTTTTAAGTTTTCACTTTTTTACCACCTTGTGCTATATTCCATGGCTGTGTCTTCCAGATATCTAAATTCCTCTTCACATGTACCCAGTTTTTTCTATTTGAATCTACTACATTTTTTATTTTAGTAATTATATTTTTTATTTTGAAGGTTTGATTCTGATTTGTTTCCTAACAGTTCCTGATTCACTATTGTGATGCCAGACTATATCTGGAAATGCTAATTAAACTTAAGAAAAGTCCTGTTTTTGTCATCTATCAACTTTTTCATTGCTGTGATTTTGTGGGGCTGCTACATATTTTCACAGTGGCTGCATGCCAAAGGTTGTTGATTCTTGACTATGGGCTCATCTTTGTGGCTTGTATTCCCTGCTAGATCCTTTATATTTCTCCCATAGTCGGCCTTGGGAAAAGTATAGAAATAGCTATTTAATGAAAATAGTGCTCCCCACTGTTTTCAGAATGAGGAAAAGGCGAGATGTGTGCTGGGTGGGATCTCTCACAGCCCAGTATTTCAGGTTTAATTACTGTGTCTGGCATTGCCAGGCCCTGCCTCTCCTTCTTAAGCTTGGCTCCTGCCCATAGACAGACCTGGATGGATGGAGAGGAGGAGAGTGGGCGCACATGGCATGAACAGTGTGGGTGCACAACTTGTTTCCCTGTCATTTCATTGGCTTCTACCTCTTCTCTACCCCTGGATTCTACCACCTCTAGGCCTGAGGTACCCTTGATGATGCTCCTATCTTTTGTGACTGTATGTTCCAGAAGGCTCCAGCACAAATTCCAGGTTGCGATCACCCTCTTTAAACTTATCCTGTGTACTTCTAGCATCTCTGGGATTTCTTATAATTTCTTTGTAGCTAAAATCACTTTTAGTTTGGAGAGTGAGCTATGCATTCACATATTTAAAAAAAGGCTAAGACTTAAGAGTGGAAAGATGGAGTGGACTGAGGGAGAAAGCAGTGTCCCATCTTGAACATCAAAGTCTTCACTTTTCTTTTGGGCTGCCTGCCTTTATCGTACTGATATCAAGGATACTAACTGCTACCCATGTTATAAATTTTATTACATGTGCCTTTAATTTTGTCTCAGGTATCTGCAAAGATGTAGGATTTTATATTTTTTAAAGATAAATCTGTCCATTTTTTACTCTAAAATTTCTGGATGCTGTATTGTGCTCAGGTGACTTTCCTACTCCATGATTAGAAACAAATTCCCGTGTTGCCTTCTAATATTCCATCGTTCAATCTTTTGTATCTAGATACTTCAAGTTTGGATATTTTCCCACTCCCCCTTTTCCAAATGGAAGTTTTTTATTGCGGTTCTTGTTCTCGGTTCCACTCATTTTGCCTGGAGGGTGGAGACCAGCAGTAAACACTTTAGTTCATAGGTCATCAACCCATAAAGAATCACGTCCACATTTGATGACTGGACTGTGTCACACTCTTAAGCTTTGAGATAAGAGTAGCAACTGCATGGGATTTGGGGTTATCTTCCAAGGGGAGGAGATAAGTGTGCAGACGGGTATGTGTCAATACAAGGTAGCCAGAGAAGCTGATGGGAGCAAAAACCCAAAATAGTTTCCTAGTTCTTCCTTTGTACCTATAGTCTACCTCCTTCTTCCCTCACAGCCATGGAGCAAGTCCTTTCCAGTACAGCACAGCATGAACAGACACTTGTGGCAGGCTCATACAAAGCCCTCAGTTGTATTCCTCCATCCTTTTGGGTGGCTGGATACAGCTGATGAAGTTCAAGGAGATGGGCCATGAGATACAAGGATTCTAGTTACCTGAAAGACTGCACGCAGGAAAGCTGCCTGCGGACCAAAGACAATCAGTGACCTTAGACTAATGCTTAAGTGGTAAATAAGCTTCTTTGGTGTTTACACAAAGTGCAACAGGAGCAATGTATAAGTTTGCTTTATTATAAGACATGCTAAATCGAGTTAAGGAAGTTTACTTCCATTCTTAACTCACCAAAAGGCTTTGTTGTTATTGCTTTAATAAGAAATCAGTATTAAATTTTATTAAAAATTTCTGACATTTATCCAATATATCACATAGATTTTCCCCTTAATTTGCTCAATGAAATAAATTATAATTAACAGTCATCAAGACCTTAGAGTAAAATTTTTTTATTTTTTTATTTAAATAAGACTGTGATTTGGCATTCTTTCAGTGCAATGCTGGACTTGACTTGGTTCGTAATTTGTGTCAACACATTCAAATGTTTTATTGCTTTAGTTTTCTTTGTTACCCTATGTCTGTCCAATTCTGACACAGAGTTTATGTTATGAACAAACAGAAGTTTCTCATCTTTTTAACAATTTATGTATCTTGAGTTGTCAGAGCCTAATGCTTTTTGAGGGTTATAGTTTTACTATGATTCTAGTTTCTTCTATTATTACTGATACATTCATATTATCCACATCTTCTTGAATCTATTTTGGTAATTTTTATTTTCTTATAAATTCATCTTTTTTATTCAGATTGTAATATTTGTACTATGTCCTCTCTTTAGAAAAAAATTTCAGATCAACAGTTATATACCTTTTTAAATTCTTCCTGTACACTGTACTTTTTGATTGCAGTTCCTAAATGTTTATGCATGGCTAATGAATGTGAGTTTTGATTTAATAATTTTATCATTTTTAACTTATTTATTTTTGCCTTTTTATTAATTTCTTCTGCTTTTCTTGGTTTTTAATTATCTTTATAATATCTTCAATGCTATTTATGTACCTGTTTATTTGTTTAATTAGAAGAGAAACTGGGCACAGTGTCACGTACCTGTAATCCTGGCACTTGGAAGGCTGAGAAAGGAGGATTATAGGTTCGAGGCCAGGCTTGGCAATTTAGCAAGACCCTCATCAACTTAGTGAGACCTTGTATCAAAAATAAAAAGTAAAAAGGACTGGGGATGTAGTTCAGAGGTGGAACACCCCTGGGTTCAATTTCTAGTACTTAATAAAAATAACAACAACAATAATAATAATTAGAAGACATTTGGGGCTATAAAGTTTCCTATATTCCACAAGTTTGATTCATAATATTTTTAAGAGGTCTAATATATAGGATAGGATATACAAAGAACTTAAAAGGCTTTACACTAAGAAAATAAACAATCCGATCAAGAAGTGGGCAACTGAAATGAATAGACACTTCACGAAAGGAGAGATACAAATGGCCAATAGATACATGAAAAAATGTTCAACATCATTAGCAATCAGGGAGATGCAAATCAAAACTACTCTAAGATTTCATCTAACCCCAATTAGAATGGCAATCATTAAGAAGTCAAACAACAACGAATGTTGGTGAGGATGTGGGGAAATCGGGACTCTTCTACACTGTTGGTGGGATTGCAAACTAGTTCAACCACTATGGAGATCAGTGTGGAGAATCCTCAGAAAACTGGGAATGGACCCACCATATGATCCAGCTATACCATTACTGGGTATCATACCAAAGGGATTGAAACCAGAAAACTACAGTAATATATGCATACCCATGTTCATAGCAGCATAATTCACAGTGGCCAAATTATGGAACCAACCTAGGTGTCCATCAACAGATGAGTGGATTACAAAATTGTGGGAAATACACACAATGGAATTCTACTCAGCAATAAAGAAGAACAAAATAACATC
>PVJS01038414.1:0-19424 GCA_004027185.1 Glis glis
GGGGGTGTAGTGCGGAGGTAGAATGCCCCTGCATTCAATCCCCGGTACCGCAAAAAAAAAAAAAATAAATAAAAATAAAAGGAGGATTCAGCCGGGCGTGGTGGCGCACACTTGTAATCCCAGTACTTGGGAGGCGGAGACTGGAGGATACGGGTTCGCGGCCAGCCTCAGCTACTTAGTGAGGCCCTCCGCAACTTAGTGAGACCCGGTTTCAAAGTAAAGTATAAAAAATAGGGCCGGGGGTGTAGCTCAGAGGTAGAATGCCCCTGGGTTCAATCCCCAGTACTGCAAAATAAATAAATAAATAAATAAATAAATAAATAAATAAATAATAAATAAATGGAGGATTCCATCAGTGGAATCCCCGAACCTTAGGCATTCTAGATGAAAGAGCATACATTTGACCCTATCCATCCGGCAGATATTGTATTCATATTTATTGTAGCTACTATATGCAATTATGTTGGATTTTTAAGACTAGTCTTTGCCTCATGTTAATTACCTCTCTGAAATGAAAAATAAAGCAAATAGGGAGACCAAACGATAGAATATAAATGCCTTAAGATAAATAACAAAGTTGAGTGGAAATTCAGAGGTGGGAAGGAATGTCTAAGTTGAGGATCAGGGAAGACTTCAGGGTAAGTCTGAAGGGTCAGTCAGGGTAAGTCTGAAAGGGTCACTAGACCTTAGGATCAAAGTATTCCATGGATAGGGACTGAGAGCAGGGAGGATATTTCAGGCAGACATTTGAAAAGGCATGGAGACATTTCAGGGCTTGTACTCAGGCATGTAAAGGATCTGATTTGGGTAGAGCATAGAGTGAATAATGAGGGTTCATAATGAATAATTACGGAGATGTGGCCAAGGAGAATAGTGTAGGGTGGGGGTAGCAGGAGAGGCAGCACCGAGAAAACCCCCAATAGGGTCAGTAAGAGGACAGAAAATGCTGAAATCTTAGAGATGAAGTCTGAAGTAAAAATGATTTGAATAATAAAATAGGGAGGCTGTGTGACAGCATTCAGGAGGAACCAGAAAGGGGAAAAATGTAGAAAAAATACAAGTTCAGATTGTGACCTTGGAGAAAACTTGGAGATGGGTAAATATTGTTGGGGAGGTTTTTGAACTGGAATAGAGCAGTGAGATATATTGTAAAGGTCAAGTCACTGAGTGAGGAATTGATAGAGCTAACTCTTTAGTCATAAGGACGTTTTAAGAAGAGAGTCATTTGGAAAAAAATAATTGGTATGCTCAATTTAAGTAGTAAAGGGAATTGGAATAGAAATGTAGAATTGACTTATTGGAAAAGATCTAGATGGTCTAGAAAATTAGTAGTGATAATTCGGATGAGAAATAAGTGAATGGGGGAAAAAATGGCCAAGGACTCAACAAGGTAAAGCTCGTTACTGCTAACTCCACGAGGACTAGAACTTTGGCTATTGTGTTCTGTACCATTTCCCCAGTGCCTGGCACATAAAGTGAACACTCATTATTTGTTGGATGAGTTATTTTAGAATGAGTTCTTATTAACTATAAAACTTCTCAGACATCAAATTAGAATGGTCTAAAGAACTTCCATGCAGACTGAGAGTTTGCATACAGTAAGAGAAGCCATGCCTTTTGTAATCCTAATGCATTTCTCATTGAAGAAAGTGGGCCAGTAGAAAGGTTCCCTTAGTTTCCTATCATCTCTGAAGTAAAGGAGTAGTGATACTGGGATGACTACAGGTAATACTTACTATAATCATTAAAACCTTGAGAATTCACTGTGTGCCAGGCACAATTCTCGGCAGTTAACCGTGTCAGCTCATTTAACCCTCATAGCATCCATATGAGGTACATAGGTGTTATCCCCATCTGACAGATTAAATGACTTGACCTAGGTCACTTTGTGAGTAACGGAGTATGGGCTGAAACCTAGATAATGTAATGATAGAGTATTTGCCTTTGCCCTCCTACTCTATATTATACTATTTGATTTTAGAGCCTTGATTGCTTTGGGCACTTACATTGATGTCATATCATACTAAAGGAGATGGTACCACAAGAATTATAAAATCTTAACTCTTTACAGCAATGAGAATTCTGAAGCCTAGATAGGTCACACAGTTAAGTGCAGCCTTGGAATTGGTTCCTAGGCTTCTGACTGGTTTCTTGCCAGTTGCCTCTCACAGGCGAGGTTGTTGTAGTTGTCAGAGATTGTGGAAATGAATTTTTCGAGTCTTGGTGACTCAAGCACTAATTCCATGCCATCAGTCATATGGACTTCATGTTCTGCTGAATGCTACAACTTCTCTGAGGATCAGAAGTTTCACATCCAGTATCACATTGGATGACATTCAGCTGAGGAAGCACATAAGACAGTTAAACTGCCAGGTTTGATCCCACTGAGTCATCTAGCACATCCTGTAAGGTGTAGACAGTTGCTTTTTGAGAGATGATAGCAGCTTTTCGGCATAGGGTCCCGGGTGATGAGTTACTTGTTTAGGAAGAAGGCTCAGAAGTTGGGATCCCAAATTTTGGGTCTATATATTGTCTCTATAATAGACCCTTTTGGGAGCACCTTAATCCATGTGAGTTGACAATTCTAATGTTCCCCATGTGATTTTCGTTTCTAGTAGACTTTAGACACCAGTCTAAATAGGATTTTCTATGAAACTAGATAGCCATTCCTCAAATTATCTATTCTCAGTGGGTTCCTTTGGGTATATTATTATCAAAGGAACCAAGGGGACATTTTCTATCTCTTTCTCTTAATTTTTTTGAGCACAGGAATGCATCCTGTTTACCAAAAATAGAAAAAAGTTGTTTTGGATACTCCTAGTTCTGAGCTTAGAAATTTCTAGCTGTCTAGTCTCTAAGTAATATTCTAGCTGATAAAGTGGGGGTAACATTGATATCCTTAACGTATAGTACCTTGGAAAGAGTGAATTCAGTGTAAAATGGAGAGCATATGCAGCCCATATTAAGGCCATACTTCGTGATGAGATATGAAGATCAGTGTACATTGCATTTTTCCTTGGGTGGTACCTTTGGTGGTTCAAATGACCAAATGAGTAATGAAAATTGAAGTTATGTTTCTGCAACAAGTTTAATTTATTTATTATTTATTTATTATTTTTTGCAGTACTGGGGATTGAACCTAGGGGCACTCTATCTGCCAACAAGTTTAATAAGAGTGAAAATTTCCCCTTAAGCTCTAGTCTTGGCAGGCATCGCTTAGGGTGAGAAGTACAGTCTCCTTGGCCTTTCTGCTGAGCTCTTCTTCCAGAGGGCCTGTTAGTTAGTCATGGATGTCTTGTCTTACATGCTCACTGCTCATTATTGGGATGACCTAGAGTTCATTTTAATTACATAATGCCAACATGATGATAATAATACTTTTAAAAAATCTTCATTTTTATATAGCTCTTTCTAATTAGCTGAATTACTTCCAGAGGCAAATGCTATAAAGTGAGAAAGTGATTCCATTATCCTCTTTGTTTGTTAATTAGCACTACTGTCCCTGGGGGAGGGAAACTGTCTAGGGAGCTCAGGATCTAAGAAGATGAAAACTGTGTTACTGCATCTTGTAACTAGCCATAAAGCAGGTGGTCATTAGTGGTATTTATTCCTTTGGTGGTCAGTAGGTTGAAAGTCTTTAGGAGGAGTGATGTAGTCTTTATCTCAAATATGTGATAGGGCACATGTCAAGCTAGAGAGAGGACAGGGATAATAAGACTCTAGACATTTGGGTGGCTTAAGCCATATGCTTTACTTTGTCTCACTTTGAGATGGCTGGCTGTAAGGAAGAAGTGGAGAAAAAAATGAACAACTTTTCTTTTGCAGCTGCAGCTGTGATCCTCGGCTGTCCGTTGGCATTGAAGGGACCTGATGTTTTACGTTATTGGTATGTTATAGGAAGAGCTCTTTTTATTATCTTTTTGTTATTCTTGCCTAGCTCCTTTTTCTTCCTTGCCTATCCCCTTTCCTGTTGAAAACTGAGCTAGAAATATTTACAGTTATGCCAAAATGTACCTTCACAGGGTTGGCAGAGGAATTAATTCATTTGGGAAATATTTCTTGAGTAATCACGGTCTGTGCCAGACACTGTTTACTGGGGAGTCAAAGTTGAATAAGGCAAAAATCTGCCTTTAAGGAGTTCATAACATGAAGGGGGAGATGGTCAGGAGGGGAAAAGTTATAATAGATTCAGGAGTTTGAGGGAGCCCAGAAGAGGGAACCCTTAACTCTGATGGGGCTTGGGAAGGCATTTGCCAAGTGGACCAAGGAGGGAAAGGTTCCCAAATGGTGAGAACCGAATGCATATTCTTTTTACTGCTTCTGCTAGAGCCCAGCACATCCAGGAAGGTAGAGCAGGGGGAGCATTATATGTAGTTCATGATATAGAACAGAGTTGGCCCACTTTTTCTGTAAAAAGCCATAAATACTTTCAGTTTTGAAGGCCATATAGTCTCCTTTCAACTATATAGTAGACAGTTTGTACACGAATTGGTGTGGCTGTGTTCTGGTAGAACTTTCTTTACAGACACAATGACAGTGGGTGGAATTTGGCCTGAGGGCTATAGTTGCTGACCCCTGGTGTAGCCTAGAGGTTCTTCTCTTAGTCCACAGAGGTAGTGACCCAGTACTGTGTTTCTTTGGCAGTCTTCCAGTCTTATTCCGACTCCTTTAAATTTTGCAAGATTAGCCGGGCGTGGTGGCGCACGCTTGTAATCCCAGTACTTTGGGAGGCGGAGACCGGAGGATCTGGGTTCACGGCCAGCCTCATCTCTCTCTCTCTCTCTCTCTCCTTAGTGAGGCCCTCCGCAACTTCGTGAGACCCGATTTCAAAATAAAGTATAAAAAATAGGGCCGGGGGCGTAGCGCAGAGGTAGAACGCCCCTGCGTTCAATCCCCGGTACTGCAAAAAAAAAAATTTTTTTTTGCAAGATTATAGCTTTTTCCGTAATGAGAAGCTGTAATGTATAACCAGCAGCTGGTGTGTGTGTTCTCTCTTTTACAGGTGGAATCACAGTGTCTGTGGTTGCATTCTTCTTCACAATTAAGTTCCTCTTTGAGCTTGCCGCACGTGTAGTCAGCTTCCTTCAAAATGAGGACCGTGAACGCCGAGGGGACCGGACTATTTATGACTACGTGCGGGGAAATTACCTGGATCCCCGGTCCTGCAAAGTCTCCTGGGATTGGAAGGACCCCTATGAGGTGGGCCACAGCATGGCCTTCCGAGTGCATGTAAGGGAATGTTTCTGTCTCCATACCCATTGGGGTTTCTGAGTCATTTGCTTTTCAGAGCCCAGTTCAGTCTGCTGGTGGTGCTGGCTGGAATGTTAACATTTTCCCTTGTTTTTCAGCCCCTCCCAGGAGTTGTTAATATATGAAGAATCGTGAATTCCTCTATCCTTTTGGTTAGCTAGATGCTTAGCTTTGAAGAAATATAAAGCTTGATGTTACCTTTTCAAAAAAAGAGTATTGAAAAACTTAGGTGTTGTAGATGAGGAGTTGACAAACTGACAAGTTGACAAGCCGAGTCAGGCCCTCCTTCTGTTTCTGTGAATGCATTGTTACTGGAACACTGCCACACCCATCCATCGGTATTGACTGTGGCTGCTTTCATTGGGACAGCTGAGTATGGCCCACAAAGCCAAAAATATTTACTGTCTGACACTTTACACAGATAGGTTTTTTTTTTTTTTGGTGGTACTACGGATTGAACCCAGGGGCATTCTACCTCCGAGCTCCAGCCCTATTTTTTATTCTTTATTTTGAAACTGGAAACAGGGTCTCACTAAGTTGTGGAGGGCATCACTAAGTAGCTGAGGCTGGCCGCAAACCCGCAATCGTCCTGTCTCAGCCTCCCAAGTACTGGGATTACAAGTGTGCACCACCACCCTCGCTAACAGTTTGCTGACCCCTGCAATGACTTCTCCATTATGTAGCATTAAGTGTAGCATGAGAGCCTGAAGTCTCCCTACTCTCAACTGGTGCTTTCGTTCACTCAGTGCCAGAGCTGCTAGACTAACTACCTTCAAATTGGGTTCACATTGATATAACAGAAAGTGCTGGCAATACTGAGGAGGCAGCATTTGTGGTTCAGAAATGTCAAGTCGAAACTGGTATGTTCTTGATCTGGTGGTGCAGTCTGTCCTGTGAACAGGTTAAGAATATGTTCATGACTTAATGGTTTTCTTTGGGGTGCCAAGGGAATTTGTCTCTCTGTGTCTCCACCAGCAGGATTGTAAGGAGCAGGCAGGCACTGGAGTTTACCAGTGTGACCTCAGCCAGCTGCTTTCTCTCTTCACACTCTCATTACTTGGGGAAATTGTTTCCTCCCTCTGCTCACTAACAGGTGTCCCTCTTTTTCCCACTGCAGTTATTCTATAAGAATGGACAGCCTTTCCCTGCACACCGGCCTGTGGGACTGAGAGTTCACATCTCTCATGTTGAACTGGCAGTGGAAATTCCAGTGACCCAGGAAGTCCTTCAGGAGCCCAATTCCAACGTGGTAAAGGTGGCCTTCACTGTGCGCAGGGCTGGGCGTTATGAAATCACAGTAAAGCTTGGTGGATTAAATGTGGCCTATAGTCCCTACTACAAAATTTTTCAGCCTGGTAGGTTCTTTGTTCTTTCTTTCTCCATTCCTCCTTTGTTTTGTGGTTTCTTTTTTTGATGAGATTTGGTGGGATTGAACCCAGGGCCTCGTGCATACTAAGCATATACTTTACCACTCTAGTCTATATTTATTTATTTGGTACTGGAGATTTAACCCAGGGATATTCTACCTCTGAGCTACACCCCTAGCCCTTTTTTATTTTTCATTTTGAAATAGGGTCTTGCTAAATTGCTGAAGCTGGCCTCGAACCTGCGGTCCTCTTGTCTTAACCTCCCAATTACTAGGATTACAGACATGCACCATCATGCCCAGCTTCAGTCCCTCTTTTTTTAAAAAAGTAACAACTTTATTGAGATTTAATTCACATGCCATAAAATTCATCCACTTAAAATGTATAGTTTAATGGTACATAGTTATGCAGCTATTACCACAATCAATTTTAGAACATTTTCCTTATCCCTAAAAGAAACCCAGACTCACTGAATTGCTGAGGACCTCAGTAAGTTTGCTGAGATTGTTCTCAAACCCGTGATCCTCCTGTCTCAGCCTCTCAAGTACTGGGATTAAAATATGTTTTTATTTCTCAAGGAGTGGAATTGCTGAGTCATTGGCCTGGCAAGTTCTTAAGGGCTGTGGGCACCAGAATACACAGAAGATAAATTCTTCTGATTTTTTTAAACCTTTTCAAGTAAAAGCACCTTGATGTGAATCTCATCCTCACTGCCAGTATGTTTTACTTCTCACTGAAGAGCATCTGCCCACGCTATTTAAGAACCGAGGGCTTTATCTCTACTTTTTTCTCCCTCATGCTCTTTATGCCAGATAACAGATGCTCACTGACATTAAGGTCCAAAAGTATAATCTCCAACTCCTGGTTATGCATCATATATATTTAGCGTGTCAGTTGTCCTTCCTGCCCTGTGTGCCCTGCCTGGCTTTTTTTGTGAGTGTGTCATTAGATATTGGCTAGGTGGGTATCCACAGAAATGATAGGACCTTGGCTAACGTGGGAATCAAACCCTCATAAGTGGGAATTTAAGAAGACTGGTGTATCTTTTCTTGACTGGTCGTCTGTTTTCTTTTTCTTATAACAGAGAAAGTCTCTGAACAAAGTAGCTCCCTCTCCATCTTCCTCTCCCTCTCCATGTTTATCTCCTTTGCTTGAATGCCTCACTCTGAGATTCCTTTCCACATGAATTATCACCTCACCTTCTTACTACCAATTTTTTCCTTTCTTTCATTGAACTTTTTATTTTGAGATAGTTGTCTATTCACAAGCAATTATAAGAAATATTTAAGTTCTGGTGTACCCCTCACCTAGTTCTCCCAGTGCTAACATCTTTCTTTTTTTTTTTTTTTGGTACTAGGTTTTGAACCCAGAGGCATTCTACCTCTGAGCTCCACCCAGCCGGATTTTATTTTTATTTTGAAACAGGGTCTCGCTAGGTTGATGAGAGTCTCACCACTTGCTGAGGCTGTCTTTGAACTTGTGATCCTCCTGTCTCAGCCTCCCAAGCACTAGGATTAAAGGCATGTGCCACCATGCCTGGCTTGAACATCTTTCAAAACTATAGTACAATATCGAACCAGGTGTTTGTTTGTTTGGTAGTACTGGGGATTGAACTCAGGGGCATTCTACCTCTGAGCTACACCTCCCCCAGCCCTTTTTATTTTTAGGGTGTTTTTTTTTTTTGCGGTACTGGGGATTGAACCCAGGGGCATTTTACCTCCGAGCTACATCCCCAGCCCTATTTTTTGTTCTTTATCTTGAAATAGGGTCTCACTAAGTTGCGAGGGCCTCACTAAGTAGCTGAGGCTGGCAGCGAACACAGATCCTCGGGTCTCAGCCTTCCAAGTACTGGGATTACAAGTGAGCACCACCATGCCTGGCTATTTTTAGGTTATTTGGAACAGGATCTCACTAAGTTGTAGAGGGCCTCACTGAGTTGCTGGGGCTGGCCGTGAACCTGTGATCATCCTGGCTCAGCCTCCCAAGTACTGAGATTACAAGTGTGCCACCATGCCTGGCAGAATCAGGTTTTTGACATTGATACAGTCAAGATACAGAACATTTCCATCACCACAAAGATCCCTTGTGTTGCCCTTTTGTAGCCACAGTGTTCCCTTCTCTCACAGGCCTGTTTCTTAATCCCTGGAAACCCATTAATCTTTTTTCCATTTCTATACTTTTATTGTTTAAAGAATGTTACATAGCCAGGTGTGATGGCGTGCACTTGTAATCCCAGGACTTGGGAGGCTGAGACAGGAGGATCGCAGGTTTGCAGCCAACCTCATCTATTTAGTGAGGCCCTCTGCAACTTAGTGAGACCCTGTTTCAAAATAAAGAATAAAAAATAGGGTTGGGGGTGTAGCTCAGAGGTAGAATGCTCCTGGGTTCCATCCCCAGTACTGCAAAAAAAAAAAAAAGAATGTTACATACGTAGAATCATACAGCATGTAACCTTTTGGGATTGGCCTTTTTCACTCAGAATAATTTTCTGGAGATTTACCCAGGTTGTTCAGTATATCATTGTTGGTTTTTTTTATTGGTGAGTAATATTTCATGATATGAATATTTAATTGTTGACTCATTGACAGACATCTGGATTGTTTACAGTTTTTGTCTATTTTGAGTAAAGGTGCTATAAACATTCATGTACTGGTTTTTGAGTGAATATTAAGTTTTTATTTCTCTGGTATAAATGCCCTGGAGTGCAGTTGCTGGATCATATTTTGTTTTGTTTTGTTTTTGTGGTACTGGGGATTAAACCCAGGGGCATTCTACCTCTGAGCTACACTCTCAGCCCTATTTTATTTTTTATTTTGAAACAAGGTCTAAGTTGCTGAGGGCCTTGCCAAATTGCTGAGACTGCCCTTGAACCTGTGATCCTCCTGTCTCAGCTTGCCAAATACTGGGATTACAGGCATATGCCATCACAGCTAGATGATTAGTTTTTTAAAAAAGAAACTGCCAAACTTTTTTCCAGAGTGGCTATAGCATTTTACATCCTACCAGCAATATATGCATGATCTAGTTTCTTTACATCCTTGCCAACATTTAATAGTCACTGTTTTTTTTAATTTTAGCTATTCTCATAAGCTTGTGTTATCTCATTATGGTTTTGATTTGCATTTCCAAAATGTTAATGATGTTGAAAATTTTTTTATGTACTTATTTGCCATCTGTATATCCTTCTTGTTGAAATGTCTCTTTGTGTCTTTTGCCCATTTTCTATTTGTATTTTTGGTGTTTCTCACTGTTGAGTTTATAGAGTTCTTTATATTTTCTGCATACTAGTCCTTTGTCAGTTATTTGGTTTACAAGTATTTTCTCCAAGTTCATGGCTTTTCTTTTCATCTCCGAACAGGGTCTTTCACAAAGCAAAGGTTTTTTAATTTTGACAAAGTCCAGTTTTATCCATTTTTTTTCCTTTTATGGTCATGCTTTTGGTATCTCTTTTCAACTCAGCAATCCCAGAAGATTTTCTCCTATGTTTTTTACTAGAAGTTTTAGTCAGCTGGGCGTGGTGGCACACTTGTAATCCCAGTACTTGGGAGGCTGAGGCTGGAGGATCGCAGGTTCACGGCCAGCCTCAGCTACTTAGTGAGGCCCTGTGCAACTTAGTGAGACCCTGTTTCAAAATAAAGAATAAAAAATAGGGCTGGGGTGTAGCTCGGAGGTAGAATGCCCCTGGGTTCAATCCCCAGTACCGCAAAAAAAAAAGAAAGTTTTTATAGTTTCACATTTTTTTATTTAGGGTAGTGATCCGATTTTAGTTAATTTTTATATGTGAGATTTAGGTCAAGTTTCTTTTTTTCTTCTTTTTTGCTTGTAGATGTCTAGTTGCCTCAACACCATTTGCTGAAAAGGCTGCCTTCATTATAGTGCTTTTGTAACCGTTGTCAGTTGGGTGTAATTGTGGTGGTCTGTTTCTGGATTATCTGTTCTATTCCATTGTTCTGTGTGTCTCTTCCCCACTACTACCACAGTGTCTTGATTCCTGTAGCTATTTTGACAAGTCTTGAAATTGGTAAACTGGCTCTTTCCACTTAATTCTTCTTTTTCAAAATTGTTTTTGCTATTCTAATTCCTTTAATCATCTGGGATTTATGTGTGTATGATAATGGGGATTGAACCCAGAGTTGTTTTACCAGTGAGCCAAATCCCCATCTCTTTTTATGTTGTATTTTGAAAGAAAGTCCTGCTAAATTACCATGTGCTGGCCTTGAACCTATGATCCTCATAACTCAGCATTACAAGTTCTGGGATTATAGGCGTGTGCCACTGCACCTGACTTCATGCTAAGATTTTAATAAGAATTAAACTAAACCTGTATATCAAATTGGGGAGAATTGACACCTTTACTCTGTTGAATCTTTCAGTTCACAAATGTGGTTCATTTCCTCATTCAAGATCTATTTTGTTTCTTTATCACCATTTTGTAGTTTTTGAAATATAAGTCTTGTACATGTTTTGTTAAATTTGCATCGTTTTTTTTTTTTCATTTTTTATTTTGCTGTTGTTCAGCACTTACTTTTTTTTTTCTCCCAGTACTGGGGATTGAACCCAGGTGTGCTCTGACCCACTGAGCTACACCCCCAATCCTATTTATTTTTTATTTTGAGATAGGGTCTTGCTAAGTTGATGAGGCTGGTCCAACTTTGTGATCCTTCTGCGTCAGCCTCTTGAGTGGCTCAGAGTATAGGTGTGAGCCACTTGTACTCTGCTCAGCACTTGTAAGGTCTGCCTTACTCATAAGTTCTCTGAGGGACTTGAACACTCATCTTTAACTCTCAGTTTCGTTTCCTCCAGGTTCTTATTTTGCTTAGTGCTGGCAGTGGTTAAGAATTTTTTAAAAATAAGTCCCAAAAGTTCATTTGAATTAATCTATTTCCTTTCTTCTTATTCTCTTTATAGTGTTTGTTTTGTTTTGCTTTTTTTTTTGGTACTGGGGATTGAAACCAGAGGCATTCTACCTCCAAGCCACACCCCCAACCAAATTTTATTTCTGTTTGGAAACAGGGTCTCACTAGGTTGCTGAGAGCCTCCCTAAATTGCTGAGGCTGGCTTTGAACCTGTGATCCTCCTGTCTCAGCCTCCCAAGTACTGGGATTACAAGTGTGCGCCACCACGCACGGCTCTTATTTTGTTTTTGTACCAGGGATATTCTACCTCCAAGCCACACCCCCAGCCCTATTTTTTATTCTTTTTTTTGTGTGTGGTACCGAGGATTGAACCCAGGGGCGTTCTACCTTCGCGCTACACCCCCTGCCCTATTTTTTATGCTTTATTTTGAAGCCGGGTCTCACGAAGTTGCAGAGGGCCTTACTAAGTAGAGAGAGAGAGAGACAGGGAGGGAGAGAGAGAGAAAGAGAGAGCGGGAGAGAGAGCTGAGGCTGGCTGCGAACCCGGATCCTCCGGTCTCCACCTCCCAAAGTACTGGGATTACAAGTGTGCGCTGCCACGCCCGGCTTGTTCTTTATTTTGAAACAGGGTCTCACTAAGTTGCAGAGGGCCTCACTAAGTAGCTAAGGCTGGCCGCGAACCTGGATCCTCCAGTCTCAACCTCCTAAATACCTGGATTACAAGTGTGCTCCACCACGCCCAGCTTATTTTTTATTTTGAAAAGGTCTCACTAAGTTGCTGAGGCTGGCCTTGAACCTGCAATTCTCCTATCTCAGCCTCCCAAGTACTGGTATTACAGACGTGTGCCACCAAGCCTGCTTCTGTTTGTAGTGTTTTAATTGTCCCTAGGAATTGGGAGGGGATCTGGCTCTCTGACTTACTAAGCAGATCTTTGTGCCCTGAAGAACAGCTCTCTCATCTCTCTAAATGTTAGCTTCCATTGTCTGTTCCAGGAATGGTGGTTCCTTCCAAGACCAAAATTGTGTGTCATTTTTCTACTCTTGTGTTGACCTGTGGGCAGCCACACACTCTTCAAATAGTGCCCCGAGATGAGTATGACAACCCTACCAACAATTCCACATCTTTGAGAGATGAGCACAATTATAGTTTGTCCATTCATGAGGTAAGTGGCCTCCCTTCTTTCTGTGTGTGCTAGGGAGAGCAGGCTCTTTTCTGGCATTTTTACCCCCGTGATTTACTCCCCTCTCTTGTCTCCTCCCTGACTTCTGTGCTGTCATACCTTTATCTGACAGTACCTGTCTCGTTAGTAATTCAGACTGGTTAGATGATAGATAGTAAAGTTCTTTGTGAAGAGTAATAAATTGCTTTGCAAATAGGGAAAATTACATATGTTAAGTGGTGCTTTGTTTTCTTCCTCTAGCTTGGCCCTCAAGAAGAAGAGAGTACTGGGGTCTCATTTGAGAAGTCAGTGACATCCAACAGGCACACTTGCCAGGTGTTCTTGAGACTCACCCTGCATTCTCGTGGTTGCTTCCATGCCTGCATTTCATACCAAAACCAGCCGATCAATAATGGAGAATTTGACATTATTGTCCTGAGTGGTGAGTTGAAAGCTGTGATTTAATCCTGTCCCCCTCACACCCCACCACTTCAATTTTGTATTGTCTGCATTCCTGACCCGCCCCACAAACATTTGCTATATGAGCCATAATTGGCTTAGTGTCCTGTGGACTAAACGACCAGCAAAAGGTGATTTTTTTTCCCTTGTAATTCCTACTTTAAATCTTATTCCTTTTACACTTCAGAGAACGAAAAGAATATTGTTGAACGCAATGTGTCCACCTCAGGAGTGAGCATTTACTTTGAGGCTTATCTTTATAATGCTACCAACTGCACCAGCACACCATGGCACCTTCCACCCATGCACATGAGCTCTTCCCAGCGCCGGCCCTCCACTGCTGTTGAGGAGGAAGATGAAGACTCACCCTCAGAGTGCCACACCCCTGAGAAGGTGAAGAAGCCGAAGAAGGTGTACTGCTACGTGTCACCAAAGGTTGGAACCTCCATTCTTGCCTTAAAAATCCCCGAGTAGCCGGGCATGGTGGCGAACGCTTGTAATCCCAGTACTTGGGAGGCTGAGACCGGAGGATCTGGGTTCGCGGCCAGCCTCAGATACCTAGTGTGAGGCCCTCCACAACTTAGTGAGACCCTGTTTTAAAATAAAGAATAAAATAGGGTTGGGGGTGTACCTCAGAGGTAGAATGCCCCTGGGTTCAATCCCAGCACCACAAAAAGAAAAAAAAAATCCCCCTGACTGAGCCTTCATGTAATTGGGATTTGGTAACAGAAACCACAAAGTACCAGTCTTGAGTGCCCGTGGGGCAAGATTGTTGACTTGTAGGGTTTCTGGGACACTAAGAGAGACGACTTAAGGTGTTAAGGTGGAGCCAGATTGTGCCACCTCTGCTGCTGCATGTGTTTGGTTGGGCTAGACCAGATCTCCATGCGGAGAGGGTGTGTCCTTGGCACTGCAGAGCACCTGTGCATGCTGCCCTTTGATTGCTTCATGGGAGATTTCTCAAGGCATGGCTCTCAGAGTTGTGAAGAAAGCTGATTCTAACCATTAGAAGTCCTCAGTAGGAGTCGGGCGTGGTGGCACACGCTTGTAATACCAGTACTGGGAGGCTGAGACTGGAGGATCCGGGTTCACGGCCAGCCTCAGCTACTTAGTGAGGCCCTCTGCAACTTAGTAAGACCCTGTTTCAAAATAAAGAATAAAAAATAGGGCTGGGAGTGTAGCTCGGAGGTAGAATGCCCCTGGGTTCAATCCCCAGTACCACAAAAAAAAAAAAGTCCTCAGTAGGATATAATCACTGTTGGCTCCTTGTGCTATATGAAAACAATTTGATCTTTCATTCTGTGATTTGTGAAACCACAATAAATGGATGTTACTGTCAGACTCTAGGATTGGAATAAAGAAATTTTGGCAGAGACAAGAAGGTGAATTTCCCAAGCCCCTAATCTTAGAGGCGCTTTGTATAAGAGGGTTTCATTCCAATATTTGTATTTTCTCATTTAGTCAGTTCTCATAAAAATGAGTCTGTTGAAATATCCCATTATATCCCTGAATTTCATAACTAAAACTGGGTTCAAATTCTGTTCTACTTTAGAACACTTTGCTGTTTACTGTTCTTCATTTAAAAATCTAGCCTTCAATTTGGACTAGGAGGGATGGCAATGAAGGAAATGGGTAGGGTGAATAATTGAAACAAGATTGGCAGTGAATCGATCAATGTTAAAGCTGGTGATAGGTTCCTTATACTACTTCTCTTTAGTATGCTTTGAAAATTTTCTTTAATGGAAAGTGTCTTTAAAGAAAAACATCTGACCGACCACATGTTCAGATAACAGGTTTCGTTTTGTTTTGTTTTGTTTTTTACAGACTTGTTGCATTGTCTTTTCCTCTTTTGTAAATGGCATGAAGAGACACTTCTTTTTCCTTAACTTGAGATATTTTGGTGAACTTTTTATGTGAGACCCCCTACCACCACTGCACTCCACTCCAGCACCCTCACTCTCCCCTTCCCACAGTCTTTCTGCCTCTCCACCCCTAACAAATCCTTGGTACCATTCAAGGAGGGAGAGCAGGCTGAGCAGGAGATCTTGATTGTTTCTTTTTTTTTTGGCGGTTCTGGGGATTGAACCCAGGGGCGTTCTACCTCCCGGGCTACAACCTTGTTTCAAAATAAAGAATAAAAAGGGATGGGGGTGTAGAATGTAGCTTGGCAGTAGAATGCCCCTGCATTTGATCCCCAATACCAAAAAAAAGCAAAAATTTATAAAATGTTTTTGTGAAATTGCAGTGTCAGAGTAATATTTTTAATTTGCCTTTCTAAAGATAGAATTGATATATTTATTTTAGTACTGAGTTAACCTTTTTTGTTCATGGAGAAAAAGGTTATCATGAGAAATGTGAATAGAAACTCTGCTATTTGAAAGTTTCATCTCTGCCAGCAGATGCCAAAGATATGCAAATAGGGCTCACTTCATTTTCTGTATGTTTGTCCTCCAGCAATTCTCAGTGAAGGAGTTCTACCTGAAAATCATTCCCTGGCGCCTTTACACCTTCCGAGTGTGTCCGGGAACAAAAGTAAGTCTGTCCTTACATCTGGTTCATGCTGAGCAGGCTTCAACTCTTGGGATGTTTCAGGCTTTTCTTTTTTTCCAAAGGGCATTAGGAAGTTCTCTCTGTGCACACAGAATTCATTTCCAAGTAAAGAAAGGGTTCCTTCACCTTCTAAATGGCACAAAGAATATGCAAATCCTAGAATGCTGTGTGCCTATAGAAACAGGACTTAGCAGCTACTCAGAATATTTCACCAGTTGTCTTTTGTCTCTAGGGCTAAATTCATGGAGAGGATATTGGTAACTCTGGTCCAAGCTTGGTCTCCCAGTGTGCTAAGCTCATTCTTTTAGAAGTATTCTCATATATATTTTTCTTAGGTTTTAAAAAGCTTTTCTGGAGACAAGAGGATTGCAGGTTCACGGCCAGCCTCAGCAACTTAGGCCCTCCATAACATAGTGAGACCCTGTTTATAGATAAAAAATAAAATAGGGCTGGGGGTGTAGCTCAGAGGTATTAAGGGTAGAATGCCTCTAGATTCAATCCCCAGCACCCCCCCCAAAAAAAAGCTTTTTTGGGCTTTTAGAATGTAAACTTTTGCCCAAAATCTTGAATATGTCTTATTTATTTATTTATTTATTATATTAATGTGCTTTTATTAGTGCATTATAGTCTCACATCATAATGTAAATCATGTTGGAATATATCATTTTATAAAAATCACTTTCTTCCAGCCAGTTTGGGGTAGTCATTTTTGCTATTTTAAATATCCTTACTACTTTACCCTCCTTATATTTTATGTTGGAAGGTTTATAATGTTGCCTTACTTAAAAGGCAGACTCTGCAACTCAAATAATTGTAAATAAAATTTGAATTTTTGAACATTGAGGTAAAAAACAAGGAGATATGCTGCTGGTAGGTACTCACTCAGAGAAAACAGGTTTACCTTGTTTTTTTGGTTGGAAGATATGGAAAGTTTTTGCTGGGTTTGAGGGTTTTACAGATTAACTATTTTTTCCTTTGTTAGTTTTCCTACCTTGGTCCTGACCCTGTTCATAAACTCCTCACACTGGTGGTGGATGATGGCATTCAGCCTCCTGTGGAGCTCAGCTGTAAGGAGAGGAACATTCTAGCAGCCACGTTCATCCGCTCTCTGCATAAGAACATTGGTAAGGTTGGACAGGGATTCTGATTGGGAAGCCAGCGATGTCAGCTGCCCTGGGTCTATGAGGGTGTAGAAGTGGGACTCCACAGATATCTGCTAATAAGGCTCTGAACATAATGGACCTTGCTTTTCCTCAGGAGGCTCTGAGACCTTTCAGGACAAGGTGAACTTTTTCCAGCGAGAGCTTCGACAGGTGCATATGAAAAGACCACATTCTAAAGTCACCCTGAAGGTCAGCAGACACACCTTGTTGGAATCGGTGGGTAAAATTTCATTTCTGTCATCAGGTGCCAAAGTTTTCCAACTAAGAATCTCTTTAGTATTTTGGTTATATCTTGCAGGGTATCTTTTTTATGAAATCTAAATTTATTTTTTTAAATATACCTTGTAGAGATTATTTGCTCTTCTCTTTGTTTGATTATACTAAGTTTAGGGAAGATATGTTGGAGGTATGTTACTGAGGGGAGACTAGGTGACACGTTAGCTTTTCTTGTGTGTGTGTGGTGCTGGGGATTGAGCCCAGGGCCATTCTACCTCTGAGCTACACCCCAGCCCTAATTTTTTTTTAATTTTTATTTTGAAACAGGGTCTCACTAGGTTGATGAGAGTCTCACTAGTTGCTGAGGCTATCCTCGAACCTGCGATCCTCCTGTCTCAGCCTCCCAAGTACTGGGATTACAAGCATGCGCCACCACGCCCAGCTCACATTAGCTTTTAGGTCTGTGGTGAACTAGTTCCTGAACAGTCTCTTATGTAGGGAGATAGAAATAGTGGCTACAGAAGAAAGTTCCTGTTATAAAGTTTGCTGAAGTCAGGCATGGTGGTGCATACTTGTAATCCCAGTACTTGGGAGCTGAGACTGGAGGATCCCAGGTTTGAGACCAGCCTCAGCAAGTAGTGAGACCCTGTTTCAAAATAAAAATAAAACAGAGCTGGGGGTGTAGCTCGGAGGTAGAATGCCTCTGGGTTCAATCCCCAGTACCAAAAATAAATAAATAAATAGTTCACTGGAATTAAAGAGCTCTTATTGGATTAAAAGGGAGTGATTTTTGTTGTCACTCTGGTCTGATGGAAAAGGAACACCTGACGCATGTCTGTCTCCATTGCCACAGACACTGGCATGGGTCTGACATTCCCCAAGAATGAGAAGGCTTGGTCCCTGTCCAGAAAGTGTTTGTGGTGTTTGGCTCTGGTAGATGTGACTGGAAACCCCTTTTCTCAGCCATGCTCTCCAGGTGGCATGGCTCTCTGTCTGAACCTCGCCTTGTGGATAAGGATGTCAAGTGGATAGTGGATAGACTGTGCTTTACTGAAAACTGGAGCTCCTTGGTCCTCATGCTTACAGCTTAGTGATTTGTTTTTTGCTTCTTACTGAAAGAGTTTTATTATTAATAAAATGGAGATTGTTAAACAGCAAACAAACAACTTCAATTTTCCAACAAAGTGATAGTATAAAGATAAATTAGATTTTTTTTTTTTTGCGGTACCAGGGATTGAACCCAGGGGCGTTCTACCTCCGCGCTACACCCCTGGCCCTACTTTTTTTATACTTTATTTTGAAACTGGGTCTCACGAAGTTGCGGAGGGCCTCACGAAGTAGAGAGAGAGAGAGAGAGACAGGGAGAGAGAGACAGAGAGAGCTGAGGCTGGCCGCGAACCCAGATCCTCCGGTCTCCGCCTCCTAAAGTACTGGTATTACAAGCGTGCACCACCACACCCAGCTAAATTAGATTTTTTAAAACCTTAAATGAAGATTGTTAAAAAGCAAACAACTTGAATTTTCCAATAAAGTGATGGTGTAAAGACGAATTAGATTATTTTTTAAACATTTAATTTCTTCCAGAGCTATGTGCATTCTAGATATGAATGGTGTTATTAAGGCTCATTCCTGAGTAGTGTATCTCCTCCACACGGTGGTGGTTAGTTCAGTGGACAGTGGCTGTGCTCTTCTGTTTTTGTCTTCAGCATCTGAGGGATGCCAGCCAGTGTTCTGACAGTTTCCTTCCTTTCACTGCTTTTCAGTCTTTGAAGGCCACTCGGAATTTCTCCATCTCAGATTGGAGCAAGAACTTTGAAGTGGTTTTCCAGGATGAAGAAGGTCAGTTTTGAAATGTCATTTCATCTTTTTAAATTCTCCTCCCTACTCCTACCCTCTCTCTTACTCCCTCTCCACAAAAACAACAACCCCTGCCCTCCCACCCCCCAGAACAACCCAGCCTCCATGAATCAAGAAAAAAAAGATAGTGTTTACTGGTTAGATGGTGTGGTGGACTTTGTAGAGCAGAGATATAGGGCCTGGAGGGAGAGCTCTAAGAGTCTGAACCAGAAGGGTAAAATAGCCATTGCAGAACCAGAAGAAATAGCTGTTTCCTAGGATCTCGTTCGCTTGTGTTTCCATTAATTTAATGATCAGAATACCTTTTGTGTGTGTGTGGTGGGGGGCACTGGGGATTGAACCTAGGGGCATTCTACCTCTGAGCTACACTCCCAGCCCTATTCTATTTGTATTATTTATTTGTTTTATTTTATTTTATTTTTTTTTGCAGTACCGGGGATTGAACGCAGGGGCGTTCTACCTCCGCGCTACGCCCCTGGCCCTATTTTTTTTTACTTTATTTTGAAACCGGGTCTCACGAAGTTGCGGAGGGCCTCACTAAGTAGA
>PVJS01038415.1:0-19420 GCA_004027185.1 Glis glis
AAGGAAAGAAGGGAGGAAGGAAGGAAGGAAGGAAGGAAGGAAGGAAGGAAGGAAGGAAGAAGAAAGATAGAAGATGAAGCTAGAATATCTTGTAGTAATGTTCCAGAAAATAAGAAAATGCTAAAATGCACATAGACACAGCTGTACACACACACACACACACACACACACACACACACACACACCATAATGTTGGCAATATGGCAAGGGGATACAGAGACCAACTGAAAGGGCTTCTAATGGCTAAAGTTGGGGAATGATTTGAACAACAACCTAAGTAAAGTAGTATTGGTTCATAATCCAAAATATAAAATGAATATTCACGGACCCATACTGATATAATTGACTGAATAAATAAATACACAGGGAAAAGTAAACAAATCTCCTGTACAGAATAATTCCCAAAGCGTATGCAGACGCCTGCCCTTGTGGGGGTAGGGCGCAACGCCCCGCTTCTTACGTAGAGGCTGTACATGGTGACTTCCTTCCAAAAAGGAAGGAAAAGGGCAGAAACGGACCCCTTTACCATCTCGTCAACAAGAAAAGGATCAGACAAATTCCAATGGAGGGGCTACCTGCAAAATCCCTGATTAGTACACCTCAAAACCATCAAGGTCATCAGAAACTTTGGCAACTCAGAAGGGCCTAAGAAGTCACAATGACTAAATGTGGTATTCTGGATGGATCTTGGATCAGAAAAAGGACATTTGATTAAACACTAGGAAATATGAATAAGGTATGGACTTTAGTTAATGTATGGACATTGATTCATAACTCACACATGTAGCGCACTGACAAGATGCTAGCCATAGGGGTGGGTGTGGGATACATCTGTACTACATTTGCAATGTCCTGTAAATCTATTCTAAATTTGAAGTGTCATTTTAAAGTTTAAAATGTATAGACAGTGGAGACACAATTGCAATATCGACTCTCTCGTGTGTCAAGTTCTTGAACACTGGGGGTAGGTTCATGGCTTTCCTTGTCCTATTGGCCAATTTTTTTTCTATGTCTGGAGCATGATTATGCTGTCTTAATTTAAATACATTACTTATACCTTAATAGTCAGTGGGACATTTCACCCACTGTATCTTCTTCAAGAGTTTCTTGGCTGGCCAGGCGTGATGGCACACAACTGCAATCCCAGTACTTGGGAGGCTGAGACCGGAGGATCCGGGTTCGCGGCCAGCCTCAGCTACTTAGTGAGACCCTCCGCAACTTAGTGAGATCCTGTTTCAAAATATAGAATAAAAAATAGGGCTGGGGGTGTAGCTGGGAGGTAGAATGCCCCTGGGTTCAACCCCCAGTACCGCAAAAAAAAAAAAAAGAGGTCAACTGTGGAATCTACAGGGTACATATATGGCCTTGGCTATAAAATCCTTTCAAGTAGCTCAGAGGTAGAATGCCCCTGGGTTCAATTCCCAGTACAGAAAAAAATAAAAGAGTTTCTTAGCTATTCTTGGACCTCCCCAGTTCCACATTAAATTTAAAATTAGCACATTAAATTTCAGTTTCAAATAAACAAAAATTGTGGAGGAAAGATACCTTCAGAAGCTCCTCATTGTAAAGTTGACGGTCTGGCATCGAAGCCTTCCACAGTCTGCCCTTAATCTCATTTTCCTCCTCATCTCCTGGGCTTTGCAACAAACTGCCTGGGCTCCAGGCAAACTGGAACATCTGCTGTTTTCAAATGGCCTGCAGACTTCTTTAGCCCTAACTGTGGCTCCTGGTGCCTCTCTACCCAGAACACCCTTTCCCTGTACCTGTGGAGTTTTGTAGCATCTTATACCTGGCTTTCACACGCCACCTCTTCCAGGAAGCCTTCTCAGATGTCCACCACCCGAAAGAACTCCACTGAAGTTGTGAGCAAACCGTGTCCCTTTCTAGTCAAAGTTTCTGGAGACTATGCACTTGATTCCTGTTTGTCATAACCCTCCCATCCCCGCCATCAAGGGCATTGCCCAGAACTGAGGTGTTTGGGAATTAACTGTGGTGCGCGGACTAGAGTTCTAGGCACCAGCACACACTTGTCTTTACAGGCAACACCAGCTCCCCCGTCACAGGTACTGATGTTTCTGAGAGCTTGCCATGAGCCAGGCTCTGTCCTGAACGTTTACAGTGTACCATGTTCCGTCATCTCCCAAGATACCAACAGGAGCTCCTGTTATTAATCAAGTTAGAGACAAAGAAAGCAAAACTGAAAGCAACAAGCCACCTTGCTTGATGCTCCAAAGCAAACGGCAAAGCCTGGGATCAAACCCAGAGCTCTCTCTCAGAAACACCTCCACCCCACTGCACAAGTCTGGGTAAATGCCTGTACATTTCGCAGCAGCAAGGGCTGGATCTCTTCATGCCGTTGCACCTGCTGCTCCAAGGCTCCTTCCAGGAAGGGCACAGGCTCTGCAAAAGCCGGTGTAAGAATGCAGTTGGAGCTGGGCATGGTGGTGCATGCCTGTAATCCTAGGCTGAGGCAGGAGGCTCATAGGTTTCAGGCAAGCCTCAGCAACTTAGCAAGACCTTGTTTCAAGATAAAAAAGTAGAATAGTGCTGGGGGTGTAGCCCAGAGATAGGGCACCCCTGGGTCCAATTCCCAGCACACACATGCACACACACACACACACACACACACATACACACACACACAAAATGCAGCCAGGTGTGGTGGCACACGCTTGTAATCCCAGTACTTGGGAGGCTGAGACAGGAGGATTGCAGGTTCCAGGCTAGCCTTAGAAAACTTAGCAAGACCCTCAGCAACTTGGCAAGACCCTGTTTCAAAATAAAAATAATAAAATAGGGGGGCTGGGGGCATAGCTCAGAGGTAGAATGGCCCTGGGTTCAATTTCCAGTACCAAAAAAAAAAAGCAGTTGGATGTTGGACAGATATAAAATACTCCACCCAGTGTCTCGCCAATAATAGGTCTCAGTAAATGCTAGTGATTCAGTGGGCCCTGCTGTTCTATCCTTGCTTCTGCCCTCACCTTGCTCGTGGAGTTCTTCATCATCCTGTTCCCCTTTGTCAAAAGGAGTGGATAATGGATCAGACAGAGCACATGTGGGTTGCCAACATCACACAAAGTTTCTGCAGTATCAGGACCATCTGAGACCTGATTAAAAATGTAAACTCTTGACTGGGGCATACGGCTCAGTGACAGAAATCTGTCTAGCAGGCATGAGGCCCTGGGTTTGATCCCCAACACTGCAAAGAAGGAAGGGAAGGAGGAAGAGGAGGAGGAGAGGAGAGGAAGAAGAGAAGGGAAGGGAGAGGAGAGGAGGAAGAGGAGGAGGAGAAGAGAAGGAAAAAGAGAGAGGAAGAGGAGGAGGAAGAACAGGAGGAGGAAGAGAAGGAAGAGGAGGAAGAGGAAGAGGAGGAGGAATAGAGAAGGAGGAGGAGGGAGAGGAAGAAGAGGAAGAGGAGGAGGAGGAAGAAGAGGAGGAGGAAGAAAAGGAGGAGGAGGGAAGGAGGAAAAGGAGCTGAAGGAGGTGGAGGGAAGGGGAAGAGGAGGAGAAGGGAAGGAAGAGGAGAAAGAGGAGGAGAAGGGAAGGGAAAGGAGGAGGAGGAGTAGAAGGAGGAAGAGGAGAAAGAGGAGGAGGAAGAGAAGATGGGGAGGAAGAGGAGGAAGAAGAGAAGAAAAGGAAAGAAGCAGAATCTCCCACTGTACACCAAACATCAGAATCTGCAGTTTCTGATGCAGGCGATTTTTAATTTTTAATGTTGCAAGTATGCATGAATGCATATACAATTATATTTTTAAAGATTTTCAAGTCAAAAACCTCTTGGACAGAGTGTTTTAAACAAGTAGAACATATCCTCTGTCTCGGTCCGCAACATTCTCTTTTACTGTTAGCAATGTGTTTTGGAGAACCTTTTATAAGACTAGCAGTTCAAAGGAGATAGAGCATTTGGAAACAGTTTGTCACAGAGGAAGTTCAACAAAGTCCAAGACTGGCCTGGTGCCCCACACCGTGTAAATGACTCAGATCACAGGATATGCACATTGGCCAGTTAAAATATGCAGATGAACTTGGTGCCAATGCCCAAAATTATCAAAGGGAGATGTGCCCAGGCAAAGGGCCACAAGGAAAACTGTGTTATGTTCGAGGGGCGAGAGGGCATATGGCTGGGATTTAATCACTGGGGTTTCCATGCTTGGTGCAGAGATTCAAATAATTAAACAACAGGCAGATGCAGACAGATTTCAGCCAAAAAAATAAATGCTACAATTCAGTGGAACGAGCATGCCAAAGAGGCCCTGGACTGTCAGAAGAGGTCAGCCAGACTGTTAGAATTTCAGACAATTCAGCCGGGCATGGTGGCGCACGCTTGTCATCCCAGTACTTGGGAGGCTGAGATCGGAGGATCGCAGGTTGGCGGCGAGCCTCAGCTACTTAGTGAAGTCCTCTGCAACTTAGTGAGACCCTGTTTCAAAATAAAGAATAAAAAGTAGGGCTGGGGGTGTAGCTAGGAGGTAGAATGCCCCTGGGTTCCATCCCCAGTACCACAAAAAATTTTTTAAAAAAAGAATTTCAGACCATTCGAAGTGTGAGCCCTTCCACCATCTGAAGTCAAGGTCATGGGAGAGGATGGGGTCATCAGGGCCCCGTCCCTCTTTCCTTTGTATGTTACAAGATGATCCTGTTTTCTCTGTCATCTTCTCATCCCTTTTTGCCTTCAAACACGATCAATTCTCAATCATAAATGATAAACAGCATTGACAGAGCCCCAGGCTGGCTCTGTGCCAGGTGTTTACAAACACCTCCTGCTCGTGGTAACCCTCAGATGCAGGAAATAGGACCATTATAGGAGATATCTGGAGCAAAGCAACTGGCTTGGGGCCACACAGCCCCTCCCACCATCTTCCCCATCCCACCCTCCTGGCTTTATTAAGAGGACCCACTCTTCTGCTGCCCCCAGGGGAGCCATCACCTTTGGGGACCCCACATTCGGACTCTAACCTCTAGCTCACCACTACAAGTGGCCTCCCCAGGGCCCCGGGGCCTGCTTACCACCCAATCCAGGGAGCTGGTCCCGCCTTCTCGCTTTGACTGCGTTCCTTCGACTTGAAATCTCCTCTCCCTGCGCTTTTACGAAACCGTGCCAGGCACTAGGGCTCTGCCCTGTTTTCTGAGGATGCTTCCTTCCTGCACCCTAACTGTGAGACATCCCCCAACCCTGATTCCCAGCTGTGCCCTTGCCTCCCTCCTCGGGTACCTGGCCCACTCCCAATCCTGCGCACCCAGGTCTGCCTGCAGCGCACCCAGGTCTGCCTCCCACACACCCTTTGGATGTTCTACGTCCCTCAACCTCAGGCCAAGAGCAAGCATCTCTACCAGTGCCTAAGAGCCCCACCAGGGTGCCCTCGCCTTTGAGTTTCCTGGCAGCCACTGCGGACAATTCCAGCAAGGAGCCGCTTCCCACCTCAGCCATCCACAGCTCTTGCTTTTTTCCTTTTCTTTTCTCTTTCTTGTTCAGCCCTTTGCAGAAGCACTTTGGAAGAGCCTAGAGCTTAATTCCTACCAGGACTGACCTTCAAGCATGAGGGAAGAGGATCAGACAAGCTTCCTTAAATTTTGGGTTTTTTTTTTTTTGGCAGTACTGGAGATGGAACCCGGGGGCATTTCTACCTCCAAGCTACACCCCCAGCCCTATTTTTTATTCTTTATTTTGAAACAGGGTCTCACTAAGTTGCGGAGGACCTCACTAATTAGCTGAGGCTGGCTGCAAACCTGTGAGCCTCCTGTCTCAGCCTCCCAAGTACAGGGATTACAAGCGTGCGCCACCACGCCCGGCTTCAGGCAAGCTTGCTATCTTTACCTTCCGTCGGGCCATTACTGAAGTTTATTCCACTCCGTTGCTCTGAGACTCGCCAGTGAAATTCAGTCTTGTATGTCCAATAGCTAGCCTCTCATTATATTAACCCGCTGTTTATTGACTTTTCTCTCTCCCAGTTCACTCTTGGCTTCCAAAGATAAACTCCCAGTGTAATTACACACAAATGTTCCTCCAGCCCGGCTTGGTGGCACACGCCTGTCATCCCAGTACTTGGGAGGCTGAGACAGGATTGCGGGTTCCAGGCCAGCCTCAGCAACTGAGGGAGTACCCTAAGTAAATTAGTGAGACCCTGTTACAAAATTTTAAAAGGGGGGGGGGCTAGGGATGTAGCTTGGAGGCAGCATACTCCTGGTTTCAACCCCCAGTATAAAAAAAATGCTCCTCTAATTCAACAAGAATCCAAAATAAGACACCACCCACAAATCAATTTTCTTTCTAGATTCCTTGCTCATGCCTACAATTTTCTAAGTCTCTCAGACATCAGCGTTGAAAGCTTAGGAACGTTTTGACTTCTTTTGCTTTTTCTCTCCTACCCCACAAAGTCTTTCTTAAGTGACTTCTAAAATACTGGAAGTACGTGTTGCTGTTTTTCCATCACCAGCCCTAGGTCTGGTTCTTGCAACCCGTCGCCGGGATGACCCCTCACCACTGCCGACACCACCGTGTCTGCCAGGAATGCTCTTTGGAGCATGCTAGGTGTTTCCTTCAAGCTCCCCTGGGACAGCCTTTCCTTCCCTGTCACCTGAGCCCAACAACAGCTCTCTTCTGGAAACTTCCTTTATGTTGTCATCACTCCATTCATTTGCCATTTAGACTATTCTATCTGTCACCATGAGTGATTTAGACTTGTCCATTTCTGGCTCTTCCAATAAATGTTAAGTGTGCTGGGATCAAGGAGTATGAGTATATCGTATGCCTCCTTTCGTTTTGAAATCCCCTCAAAAGTAGGTCAGTCAACATTGTCTGGTTTAATTTGACTGACAAGACTGCATTGCTAACCAAGCAGGTGCAGATAAATAAACTTTTGCAGACAGACAAATCTACTCACTCCCCCAAATTATACTGAACCACTCTCTAGAAATCTCACCCACAAAGCTCCACCCGAAAGTTTGATATTCTAGCAGACTGCCCAAGCTGGTAGAATTAATTAGCCTGCACCTCTGAGCCAACATCATTATATCCGGTTAATATTTCTTTTTTTTTTTTTTGCGGTACTGGGGATTGAACCCAGGGGCATTCTACTTCCGAGCTACACCCCCAGCCCTATTTTTTATTTTTTATTTTGAAACAGGGTCTCACTAAGTTGCAGAGGGCCTCACTAAGTAGCTGAGGCTGGCCACGAACCCGGATCCTCCGGTCTCAGCCTCCCAAGTACTGGGATTACAAGCGTGCACCACCACACTCGGCTATATCCAGTTAATATTTCTGATGGTCTGTAGCATCATCAGCGACCAAGTTGGTGGTGTTAGGACACATGAAAATGATAGTGTGTGTCCTGGAGGTTCTAAGATGGATGTGAGTGGGTAGCTTTCTGTGGAAGAAGCCCCAGGTAGAGGGAAGAAGGAGGCCCCGACTCCTCAAGTTCTGAGTCAGCCCTTAACTAGCAGAGTATAAAGGTTTAGAAATAGAATGTCCCCCCAGGCCTCATGGAAACAAGGAGCAACGTTGGAAGAGGGGCTCCATTGCTAAGGAGGAGTCCCTGGGGTGCGGCTTTGGGGATCATATATGGTTGCTCCACCCTTTGCTATCTCTCTTTTGCTTCCGGCCTCCATGATGTGAGGGCAAAGCTTTGTGATCCCCCTCTCTCTGCTTCCCGCTGCCATGCCCTGAGATCCACGGTCCCTGGCTTCACATGGACTGAACCCCAAAATCTCCAAGGGAAACTCTGAGCAAAGAAATCCTCCTTCCTCTAAATTGTAGACTCAAGCCTTTGAGATTATAGCAGTGAGAATGCTGGCTAAGATATGGAGTCTCCATTTTCTGTGGGAAAATTAGGGATCATTTCCACACATCTCTAAAGAGGCCGTCAGCCACAATCTTCCCTGGGCTCTGTAGAAAAGGCACAACTAATAAGATAGAATAAAAGTGATTGTGTTTTCATTCATTTACTCAATTAAATATTTTTTTGGAGTCAGGTGTGGTGGTGCATACCTGTAATCCCAGTACTTGAGAGGCTGAGACAGTAGGATCGCAGGTTCGAGGACAGACTCAGCAACTTAGCAAGACCCTCGGCAACTTAGTGAGACTCTCAGTAACATAGCAAGACCCTGTTTCAAAAAAACAAGAACAAAAATATTTTTTTAAAAGGGCTGGGGTAGCCGGGCGTGGTGGTGCACGCTTGTAATCCCAGTACTTGGGAGGCTGAGACTGGAGGATCACAGGTTCGCAGCCAGCCTCAACTACTTAGTAAGGCCCTCTGCAACTTAGTGAGACCCTGTTTCAAAATAAAGAATAAAAAAAGGGTCTGGGGCTGTAGCTTGGAGGTAGAATGCCCCTGGGTTCAATCCCTAGTACCACAAAAAATAAATAAATAAATAAATAAATAAATAAGCGCTGGGGTGTTTCTTGGGGGTTGAATGTCCCTGGGTTCAATCATAAATAAATAAGTAAATAAATAAATAAATAAATAAGTAAATGGCTGGGGTGTATATCGGGGGTTGAATGCCCCTGGGTTTAATCCCTAGTACCACACACACACACACACACACACACACACACACACACACACAAAATTTGGGAAGGCAACTAGGTGCCGTATCTAGAGCAGGGAAGCAATGTGAAAATGGCCCTTCAGCAAGATGCAGAAGCAAATTCTTGAAGAATTCGTGCAATGCTTCATTTTACAGAGGTAGAAAGGCCCACACAGGGCAGGCGACTCACCCAACGTCACACAACAAGGCAGCCCCAACCACTAAGTCTTAGGGGAGCTCACCCAACAGTGGGGTTTAGCAGCATCCGAGGCTATTTGAAAAAGGTAGGAAATGTCATTCGGTTCAGCCTAATAGCCCTCTTAACACTGATACAAATTAATTAAGCCAGGAAGCTGAGACCTGCTTGTAGGGCCAACTGCAGGTCTCCCCAGGAAGCAGAACCGGCCGCTGATCTTGCCCAAGGAGTCGGCGCCTGCAGGAGTCGGCCCATGGAGACAACAAGCCACACTTTGTTGATGCACTTCAGTGAGGCTGGACTCTGTGCCTGGCACTGAAGATCACTCTAGATAACTCTAGAAATATTTATCTGTCATGTAAAGGGCTAATTCCAGGAAGCTGCCCTCCAGGAGCTCTTCAAGCTAAGGAGACATAAGTCTGATTACTCAAGAACAAGACCTGGTGGGTATCAGGGACTGACCTGCTCAACCTGGAGACCACTGCCCAAGCCCTCCACCTGGCTAAGACTGCTCGGGGCAAGAGGCTGCAAGCAGAGGAAACAGAAGGTCAAGGGAAGCAAGAGGCAGCAGGGTTCTGGCAGGCCCAGGAAGAGTTGCCTTCACTCTTCAGAAGCTCAGGATAAGCCACATTCGAAGCTTCAGAGGCCACGCTGAGCGGGCTTGGGGCTTTAGCTTGGTGCCACCTTGATGTTCGCATCCTCGGGTTGTCACTTTAAATATCTGTCCCAGGTGTAAGTAGCAGCTCCGGTTTTACCATTAATAAATGTAGTGGGTCCCTTTGAAGAGACAGATTCCAGCCACAAGGATGCCAGAAAGAAAACTAACTTCACAGTCAAATTGTTCTTGGGGTTAATCCTGATCCCTCTCAGTTGAAGTGCTTGTAAACGCTTCTGAAGCCATTTGTATTAATCAGTTGTCAGTAGCAGCCCAAGGACTTGGGACTCAGCTTCTGTCTAAGAGATACTGAGCCTATCGAGCCACAGGCTGGACAGGAGAGACTGGCTGGCTTCTCCAAGTCCCAGCAGTAACACACACACACACACACACACACACACACACACGCACACACACACACGCATGCACACACACACACGCACACACACACACATATCTGAGTTAAGCAGAAATAGAATATTTAAATAGACTTATAACAAGTCAAGAATTTTAAGTTGAAAAAAGCATACACACTAAGGAAGCCCAGAACCAGAGAGCTTCATGGATGAATGCCACCAAACATTTATAGAATTAACACTAATCCTTTACAAACTCGTTGAAAAATATAGAAGAGGAAGGACCAATTTCCAACTCATTTTATGAGACAAGTATTACCCAGATAGTAAAATAAGACAAAGACATCACAAGAAAAGGACATTACAAGCCAACATCTCTTATGAATAGAGATTTAAAAAACTCAATAAAATACCAGAAAATTGAATCCAACAACATATAAAAAGATCATACACATAACCATGTGAGATTTATATCAGAAATGTAAAGTTGGCTTAACAAATAAAAATCAGTCAATGTGATATAGTATGTTAATCAAATAAAAGATAAAAGCTACACAATCGTGTCAAGTGACACAAAAAAGGTGACTGGAAAAGTCCAATACATTTTGACAATAAAAGTATTCAACAGAGCCGGGCATGGTGGCACATGCTTGTAATCCCAGTACTTGAGAGGCTGAGACAGGAGGATCACAGGTTTGAAGCCAGCCTCTGTAACTTATCAAGGCCCTCCGCAACTTAGTGAGACCCTATTTCAAAATAAAGAATAAAAAATAGGGCTGGGGGTGTATCCCGGAGGTAGATGCCCCTGGGTTTAATCCCCAGTACCGCAAAAAAAAAAAAAAAAAAGAAATGGTAAGACTGGATTATTGTTCTTGCCAGGGATAAGATGAGGATGGCCACTCATCACTTCCACTGCACATTGTACTAGAGGTCGTAGTCAAAGTAACTGGGCAAGAAAATTAAATAAAGTCACCCAGATTGGGAAAAAGAAGTAAAATTATCTCTGTTTGAAGATGAGATGAAAACAACAAGTGTTGGTGAGGACGTTATACCTTCACACATTGCTGGTGAGAATGTAAGATGGTGCAGCCATTTTGGAAAACAGTCTGTCAATTCTCAGATGACTCAACGTAGAGTTCTCATGTGACCCAGAAATTTCACTCCTAGTTATACACCCAAGAGAACCGGAAACATATGTTCACACAAAAACATGTACCCAAATATTTATAGCAGCATTAATCGTAATAATCATTGATTTCTAGTAGATGATAAAACTTAGAAACAACCCAACTGTCCATCAACAGGTGAATAGATGAATAAGATGTAGTATATCCAGACAATGGAAGACTATTCAGTCATAAACAGGTTTGAAGTATTGACATATACTGCAATATAAATGACCCTTGAAAACATGCTAAACAAGGAAAACAGGATGGAAATCATCCTAATAGTACGACTTAGAAATCATACTAATAGTACAATTACTATTAGTATGATTTCACTTATATGAAATATTCAGAATAGGTACATCCATAGAGACAGAAAGTAGATTAGTAGTGCCAGGGGTTGAGGGGTAGGAGGAATTAAGGAGTGACTACTAATAGATATGAGGTGTCTTTAGGCATATTGAAAATATTCTAGAATTAAATAATGGTGATCAACATACAACTTGGTGAATATACTAAAAATCATTGAGTTGTATATTTAAAAAACATGAGCTTCATGGAATGTGGATAACATCCTAATAAACCTATTATTTAAGAAAAGGACAAAAGGAGCCAGGCATGGTGGCACACGCTTGTCATCCTAGTACTTAGGAGGCTGAGACAGGAGGATCACAGGTTCAAGGCCAGCCTCAGCAACTTAGCAAGATCCTCAGCAACTTAGCCAGATGCTATTTCAAAATAAAAAATAAAATAGGGCTAGGGGTGTAGCTCAGAGGTAGAAATCCCCTGGGCTCAATTCCCAGTACTCAAAAACAAAACAAAACCAAAAAAATGAATGATCTGAGGTGTTCTCAGCAAAATACTTTTTTTTTTTTTTTGCAGTATTGGGGATTGAACCCAGGGGCATTCTACCTCCGGGCTACACCCCTAGTCCTATTTTTTTTATTCTTTATTTTGAAACAGGGTCTTGCTAAATTGCGGAGAGCCTCACTAAGTTGCTGAGACTGGCTGCGAACCCGGATCCTCTGGTCTCAGCCTTCCAAGTACTGGGATTACAAGCATGTGCCACCATGCCCGGCCAGCAAAATACATTTAGATACTGTGACCAAGACCGATAATCTATAATACAAGCAGAGACAGAAGTTAAAGGGAGAAAGTCAAGCAAGCCTTCCCTGTGCGATGAGGAAACATTGAACAATGGCCTGGCCTGCACCGTGGCTGTTCCAGCTGAACTTTGAGAAAATTAAAGGGACCATTGGGAAACACTGTCATTTCACTGCTACGAAGTGTGGTAGTACAGTAATGCCAATCTCAAGGAAATATCTAAAATGGTTGGAAGATAATACTTAATGGCAAAGTAGGAGACCTGGAAATTTCTATCACCATCCAGGGAACCATGAAGGGACCATCTGTCCTCCTTCCTGGCCGTCTGAGTCACTGTGAAGTACACTTCCGTGGGTCCTGCATTTGATTTCACGTTAATCACTTACTGCCTTTCTAACTCACCACGTGGCGTTTTGCCAGGCCTTCAAAACTCACCTGTGACAGGAAAGGGTGGGGCCACCTTCCTTCCTGTTCTAAAATCTACAACTTGACTAGGCCCAACCCAGCAAGCCAGCCGGAGCACAGGGAGCGGAAGCTCAAAAGTGTCCCTCTCTGTGTCCTTGAAGGGCATATACACCTTTCGATGACCACAAATTAGAAGTCGGAAATAATGGATCATGTCCTTGTTAAATATTTATTTCACATGGCATGCTAATTCAACATGGTACCAAACCCGGGCAGTAGAAATATGCAAAAAGGAAAGAGGAAATGTTACCCTGGCCCCTGTTTAAAGTTGCAGCCTGAGGATTCTTTCTACCTGGTTCAACTTCTCTTTTTCCATAGCAATTACTGATTTCTAGTAGATGATTAAACTTAGTAATTTATATGTTTATTATGCATTGCCTAGGAGAGCAGACTTCTCTGATTGTCTTATTCACTTAGCACTGTGCCTGTTCCAAAGGAGATATTATTAATTATAAGTTTGTTGAAATAATTGAGTGAACAAGGATTGGGCCCACTTTTTAATTTTAGCAACCAGTATTTTTATTAAAATTCATGCCAAATAGGTGTGTGTGTGTGTGTGTGTGTGTGTACGTGTGTGAGAGAGAGATAGAGAGTGTGTGTGTGGATGTGTCCATATGTGTAGAATTAGATAGTGTAAAAAGATAATACTCTAGGTCTTCCATATTCATGGGTTCTGCATGCATGGATCCAATCAACTGTGGGTAAAAAAAAATATTGAAAAAAATTCTTGCATCTGTACCAAACATACACAGACCTTTTTTCTTGCCCTTACTCACCAAATAATTCAGTATACCAACTATTTACATAGTATTTACATTGTATTGGGTATTATGAGTAATTTAGAGATGATTTAGAGTATATTAGAGGATGTGCGTAGGTTACATGTAGATATTTCACCATTTTATATAAGGCACTTAAACATCTGCAGATCTTAGTATCTGCAGAGGGTCCTGGAACCAATTCCCCTTGGCAACTGCGGGAAGACTATAGAACAGAGTGCCTAAGAGTACGAGTTCTGGAATATGAGTCTGATTTGCCTGAGTCTGCATCCCCAAGCTCTGTCCCTTGTAAGCCTCAATTTCCCTACCCATTAAAATGGGCACAGTAACAGAACCTACCTGGTATTATTGATGTGTTATTAGGATTAAATAAAATAGTGTAAAAATAATTACCATGCCGCCTAGAATACAATATGTGCTGAACAAATATTCATTAATAGTATTAATAAGAGAAAAGAAAATAGGAAGGAAGGAAGCAAAGGAAAGAGAAAGGAAGGAAAGGATGAAGAGAGAACAAAGAAGGGGGAAGAAGGAAAGAAGTGTGAGAAAGTGGCAGAGGAGGGAGGACGCATGAGGTCTTGGTCTCCCTGGAAGGCAGATTATATAAGGATGTACATAAATGCGGGTCATGAAGCAGCCGGATCAAGTGTTCAGGAATAAACGCCAATCAAGAGCCAAGGAGTCCAAAGGAGGCCACCACCCCCTACTCATCTCCGGAGAACCACCAAGACAAGTGAAGAGCAAGGACCAACACAGGACAGCCAGACAAGAGGCCAGCTCAGAGGCCAGACAGTGGTGAGGACGGAAGGCGGGGTGGGGCAGAGATTTTTGTCCCCGGTGTTTGTCCCCGCATATTCAGAGTCCTGATACCCCTGTGTTGCCCACAGGACTATCAGGGCTGGCGACACCTCATCGAGCTGCCAGGATGGGTTGTACAACCAGACATTTCCCACGTTTCTCTTCCGTAGCCTCTTATACACGTGAAAGTACATCTTCAGACACGAACTTGTTTCCCTTATTCCAAAGCTCCAATTCTTGTACCCTTTCTTTATCTCCCATAAGATGGTTAGATTGTTCTAGAAATGAGTGTGTGATAGGTGTCCTGTCTGGGTATCACAGATGGCAGATGGAGAGCATCTCTGTGGGGACAGCAGGATGTCTACCCAGCATTCCATGCTCTCCTCCTCCTTCCCAGGGCGGCTCTGATCTTGTCCAGGGTTCACCTCATACTGGACCACAGAGGAGCATCCTACTTCATCCTGGCCAATCAGCGCTGGGCTTTCTACTAACAACTGTGACTGCCCTGGGGATAGGAATTAGTAAGCATGACACGCATTGGCCCAACAAGTCTAAAAGAACAAACACACTTATGTTCTGGGGTGGCTTAAACATGGACAACATCCTTCCCTTCTCCTCCCATGGAGAGGTGGCAACTAATTCCTCTCTCTTTGAGTCTGGGTTGAGTGGCTTGCTTGACCAAGAGAATGTGCTAGAAGTGACATTCCCAGACTTCTGACACTCAATCAGGAGAAGTAGTTCGGCATCTTGGAACACCTCTCTGGAACCCTTGAGCCCCCATAGAATCTGGGTGATCTGAGAGCATGCTCCTGGAGCACATGGCTGTGGATTCTCCATCACCTGGCCCTGCCAGCTGTCTCCAGCAAGGGGCCCGGGATGGAGCGACATCATCCTGACCCTTGAGGGTAGCCATTGGCCATGCAATATCACTTCCATGGATGCCACGAGATGGAAGAGCTGGTCCTCTGAGCTTTGCTAACATTCCAGACCTACACGTCTGTGAGCTATAGACCGGTGAGTGTGGTTTTGAGCTGTAAGTTTTGGGGTAGTTCTTTACACAGGGGTGCATAACCACTGTAGATAGAGTGTGGAAAGTCATAGTCCCTGTTTGGGTGACAGATTCTTCTTTCCCTCCTGAACAAGGAAACATGTGGCCTCAGGCATCCTAGGCAGCCATCTTGTGACCTGCAGGAGGACCAGCTTTAGGATGAAGGTGATCTTGGGCTGGGGGAGCTGAGTAAAGGAATCTGGGTCCACGAGTGCCCATTGATCTCCCGAGTCCACTGGTCCTGGGCCTCGTCCTCCCTCTTGACTTCTTGCTAGATGAAGCAATACATGTCCTGACTGTCTACATCAGACTCCCCTGGGCTCTGTGTCACTTGCACAGAAGGCGTCTTCGGTTGGCGACCAGTCAGGCTGACTGCACCAAGCTGAAATCTGGAGGCTACCCTGCCACTGACTCTGCTGTGTGACCTTGGGGAAGTCACTCGACTTTTCTGGAACTGTGCACTCCATCTTGAACATGGAGAGAATTTCTCCTATTGCTCCTTGTTTGACAAGTTGCCCCCAAGACCACCAGGATGCAAAGGACCCATGGGAACCTGAGGCTGTGCTGGGATCTGCCCAGCGGAGGCTCTGCCCTCCTGGAACTTAAACTCCAAGAGGGTTTGCAGCATCATTTTACAAACAGCATATCATTGAAGCCTTATATCAATCATTTAAAGTGGAGAGTGCTAGCCAAATGTGGTGGCACACACTTGTAATCCCAGGACTTGAGAAGCTGAGAGAGGAGGATGACAAGTTCGAGGCTAGCCTCAGCAACTTAGTGAGGCTCTCAGCAACTTAGTGAGACCCTATTTCAAAATTAAAAAAAAAAAAAAGCCAGGCGTGGTGCCATATGCTTGTAATCCCAGTACTTGGGAAGCTGAGACTGAAGGATCCAGGTTCGCGGCCAGCCTCAGCTATTTAGTGAGGCCTTCCGCAACTTAGTGAGACCCTATTTCAAAATAAGGAATAAAAACTAGGGCCAAAAAAAGAAATTAATGGACCTGGGAGTATAGATCAAAGGTAGAATGCCCCTGGCTTCAATCCCCAGTACCATAAATAGGTAGATAGATAGAGAGATGATTGATAGATAGATAGATAGATCATAGATAGATCTTATATAGATAGATAGATGATAGATTAGATAGATAGATAGATAGATGATAGATTAGATAGATAGATAGATAGATGATAGATAGATTAGATAGATTAGATAGATAGATAGATAGATGATAGATAGATACATATGAGTACTGTCATTTCCATTTTTGTAGACATGGAAACAAGGTCAGGGACGGTGAGCAATTGCCCAAGGTCGTGGTGGAGTGGTAAATCTGGGGCTGGATCCTGTGTCATCCCATTTGGGCCCCTGATCACGTGGTCTTCATCGCCACCCTGTCACCTAACTAAGGTGCCTCTTTGAGTAACCAGAAGACAAGGAATTCCCCCCACACAGGCACTTCACTTACCCAATTCATTTGCTTATCAAACTGACAGCTTCCATCTGTCAAAATGTGAATAGGTCTAATGGCTTTTATCGAGCCTAAAATCTCTTTATGCTGGTAAATTTGTTCTGAAAAATAATTACTGCTTCACACGCCTATCATGCACGTTATTCTGCCTGGTATCCCTCTCCTCCTTGGAAAATGACTCCCTCAGTCTCATCCCATGGTCCTGGCAGGAGCAGCCTCATTCTTCCCTGACTTTTCCTTTTGCTTGGCTAAGTTGACAGGACCAGGCACGATGGCTCTAACTTAGACCAATCCAGAGTCCTACCTTGGTATTTTTCCACTACAGGAATAGGGAGAGAAAGATGCAAGATGTAAAAGCCCTGGGCCAGTCAGTGCTCAGTATCCCTCCCATATAAACAAGGCACATCTGGAACAAGAGGGAAGACAGCTGTGTGCAGAAGAAAGCAGCTTCAGGTGTGTGTGTGTGGGGGGGGTGTATTTTGCAGTACTGGGGATTGAACCCAGGGTCATTCTACCTCCGAGCTACACCCCCAGCCCTAGTTTTTATTCTTCATTTTAAAACTGGGTCTCACTAAGTTGCAGAGGGCCTCACTAAGTAGCTGAGGTTGGCTGCGAACCTGGATCCTCCTGTGTCAGCCTCCCAAGTACTGGGATGACAAGTGTGCGCCACCGCGCCCGGCTCCAGGCGTGTTCTGAAGGTGAACTACATTCTTTCCATCCTGCTCTTGATATTTCGTTATTTCCTTTGAGGATTCCGCCCCCCAGAATCCGCCCAGTAAATTCCTCTTTGGATCTGTACTAGTTCCAGTTGGGGGATCTATTATTTGCAACTGAAAATTCAGCTCCCCATCCAGAGACAAGAGGTTGTAATAGGGAGAGACCCAGTGACTATGGAGATGGGAAAGCAATCCTAGCATGGTGTGCACGCATGGGCTTTAAAATAGATTGATACTTGTAGACTATCTTCTAGTTAAACATTCTCTTAAATTTTGGAAGAAGTTTCAATAAACGGGACTGAAAGTTCAAACTCTCCTGCCTAGAATTCCCTTCTGCTTACAGAACAGTTTTTCCTTTAGAGGTGCCTATCTTAGCCAAGAGCCCACCTCTGCCAGCGCCGTAGGAAAGACAGTGGAAATTCCTTATAAGGAGTAGCTTCGACTGGGAGCTGCAGCTTGCCTCGGTGTTAAATGAAGCTTTGGAATCCCCTGGGGAAGTCAGAAGCAGATGAAGCATGACAGAAGAATCAGAAATGTTCAATGAGCTGGGCGTGGTGGTGCACGCTTGTAATCCCAGTACTTGGGAGGCTGAGACTGGAGGATCGCAGATTCAATGACAGCCTCAGCAACTTAGCAAGACCCTCAGCAACTTAGTGAGACTCTCAGTAACCTAGCAAGACCCCGTTTAAAAAAAAAAACAAGCCGGGTGTGGTGGCGCACGCTTGTAATCCCAGTACTTGGGAGGCTGAGACTGGAAGATTCCGGTTCGCAGCCTGCCTCAGCTACTTAGTGAGGCCCTCCGCAACATAGTGAAACCCTGTTTCAAAATAAAGATTAAAAAACAGGGTTCTGGGTGTAGCCCAGAGGTAGAATGCCCCTGGGTTTAATCCTCGGTTCCACAAAAAAAAAAAAAAAAACAAGAACAAAAATATTTTTAAAAAGGGCTGGGGTAGCCAGGTGTGGTGGTGCATGCTTGTAATCCCAGTACCTGGGGGGCTGAGACAGGAGGATTGCAGATTCGCGGCCAGCCTCAGCTACTTAGTGAGGTCCTCCGCAACTTAGTGAGACCCTGTTTCAAAATAAAGAATAAAAAAATAGGGCTGGGGGTGTAGCTCAGAGTTAGAATGCCCCTGAGTTCAATCCCCAGTACCGCAAAAAAAGAAAAAAAAGAAATGCTAAATTAGTGCTGTGTGCATATATGCCTCTATCACCCTGAACTTCATCAAGATGTATGATTACAATGCACCAATAAAAAAAGAAGGTGATGGAGAAAAAAAAAAGAAATGTTCAAAACCAATAGGTGAAGAACCAACACGTAAATGTTCAGAGTGATCGAAGAAACCTAGAAAGTTAGTGAACTGTTTCAGCATGTAAAGTTTTCCCAATTGTAACGAGTATTGGTCCATTTCTTAGAAAGCCTCTGTTTGATCAAAAATATCACCCAGGAAAGAAGAGAGACAGATTTGTTCTGCATGCTTTTTGACCCTAGTTGTTATGAGTTGGGGTCTGCACAGGATACATATGGTGCATTCAAATAGAGGGGCTGCAGAGAGCTTAAGAGAGGGACTAGATGCAAGGGGATGGGCAGGGCTCTGGAAGACCAGCAAGGAGGCATCCAGGGCCTCGGGACCAGCAATCCTGGGAAGGCTCACCCCACAGAGTCAGAAGGGGCAGGGGGAGCAGAACATTTCCAGAATCTAGAGGTGGCCGCTACACAGGGAGCACTGCCCGCCAGGAGCTGAGGCTCCTTTCCTTCCACACTCTGGCCCCTGGCCACTTGCCATCCTGGCTGACCTTGGCTGGAATCCACAGGGCACAAGAACTTGCTGAGCAACGCACACAGGGCAGCTCTTGGGCACAGGGCAGAGTGAGGACAGCAGGGATGAAGCTTCCATATCGCTGACCTCTTTCCTTTCAATGCACCTCACACACCATAGCCCGATGAATCTCTCCAAAACTCACTGTGGATTTGAGACACCTGCTGTGCCTTCACCGACCCAGCCCCTCATCGGTCCCCAATACGGCCCGTGTCAGCCTGCCTCAATCTCTTTGCAAAATATTTCCTGTACCTGGAGGATGAGCTGCCCTCACCTCATCTCCTGGAGCCTTTGCAATACTTCCAAAAGATCCCTCCTCCCCTCCCCTC
>PVJS01038416.1:0-19424 GCA_004027185.1 Glis glis
GCACTAAGTTGCCCAGGCTGGTCTTGAACTTTGCATCCTCTTGCCTCAGCCTCCCGAGTAGCTGGGATTATAGGCATGTGCCACCATGCTTGGCAAGTCACAGTTTGAAGGGCATGAGAGGCAGTCTGGCCCTGGGTTCAAAACCTATGCAGCTGACTGCTCCTCAGGCTCCGCATTCTCAGCCAGGTGCAGCTTCTGTATAGAATTACTAAGATCTTCCAGGTTGCTAAGCAGCTGGTCCAGGTTGCGGTCGGCCATTGTCTTCTTTTGCTCCTCAGACAACCCCTCAGTGACCCCGTCCTCTTCCTCTTCATCGTCCTCCTCCTCCCCACACACGTCCAGGCTGAAGTGTAGCCGGGCCAGCTTCTCCTGCATCTCCCGCACGTGCTCCAACTGCTCGAAGGAGCATTCCTTCCCGAAGGCCTGCAGCCTGCCAGAGTGGAAATCGTTGAGCAGGTTCAGCAGTCCCCCCTCCATCTCATAGACATCAGTCACCTCGGTCAGGAAGGAGTGCTGCAGGGGTGTGCCTGCAGAGCCGCCCCCACCTCCGGCCAGCACCGGGCAGCATTTCTCCTTGCCTACTCTCTTGAACTTGGCCCGCTGCTTGGGGGATGGCAGATGAGGGAGTCCCAGGGCCAGGGAGCCACTGTGGCTGGTGGGCATAGGGACCCTGCGTAGTGTGCCGGGGGCCTGGGCTGGCTGGGTCAGGCAGGGCTTGGGACTCCTTTTCTTCTTTTTGTCATCCATTGGGCGCTGGCTGGGCCTCAGGCCTGGGCTGGGTCCGGAGCGCTCCCGGGCCGGCTCCCTCGGGTGATATATTTTTGGGTAAATTTAAAATATTCTTCCTTACATTTATATTTTTGCACATTCTAAAATAAACATAGATTACTTTAATAATTAAAGTATAAAAGTAATATGTCTTTCTATCTCAAAAGTTATAAGAATTAAATATTAAATGCTTTTAAACCAACTGACTTAAAATTTTTAGCTACTTGACTTAAACAGCAGATGAGTTTTATGAAATTAAATTGGTCATTTGATGGAAAATTTGCATGTATTTGACCTTTTGAAAAAGATAAACTAGATAGCTTCCTCATTTTCTTAACTCTTCCCCCTCAATAAAAATGAAATAAATGTCTCTTTAGGAATTACTGTAGTTTTATGGCCATTTTGAGGCAAACACTTGACTGGTAATTAAAACACTCAGCAGGGCCAACTGTCACTAAATGTATCAAGTCTTCCTCCTTCCAATTCATATAAATCAATTTGCTTCCTTGCCACAAATTTATAAGCCTCTCAAGGTAAAAAATCTATGCACTTGCTCTCCTTTCTTCTCTTCCTCTTCCTCCTCCTTCTCCTCCTTCTCCTTCTCTTCCTCCTCCTCCTCCTCCTCCTCCTCCTTCTCATTCTCTCTCTCTCTCTCTCTCTCTCTCTCTCGCTGTCCCTCTCTCTCTCTCTCTTGCTGTCTCTCTCTCTCTTTCTCTCTCTCTCTTCTTTCTTTCCAAATTCCATTTGTCAGGAAAAAAAACTAACATTTGTGTAATCTTTTACAATTTTCAAAAAAAACTTATTTATTCATATTTAATCAGCCCAATACTCTTTTCAGGAAGTTGTTATTTACTCCTTTAAACAAAAAAGAAAACTAGGAATCAGATTGAGTTGCCCAAGAACATCAATCGAAAGTCATGGCTGGAACTCAGATTGCATCATCTTCAACAGGGTAGTTAATAGCAGTTGCTCAATAAATGTAGGCCAGCCAATAGAAACCTGAGAAGAACCCAGGAAACCCTTATACACTTAATCCATATTATGCTTCTTTTCATTCACTTGGCAAAAAAGCGCATTAACCATCAAACATGTAACCTAGAAAGCTCTCTTTGGAATGGAAAAAATCCACAGATCACAAGGAAATAGGAAGGAAGACCCAGGCATGCCATCAAACAAGAGGCAGAAGGGAAAATCAAGACATTTCCCACTTATGGGAAGACAGGGTGCTTCTGGGAGGAGTTTCAAAAGCTGACTTCTCCCTCTCTCCAAAGCTAAGTAGATTTTTAGCTTGCCCCTGCTAGATATGGTGTCATCCAAGACCAAGATTCACCCAGAGTTGTGCTTAGTTCCTTGGCTTAGTTCTTTGGCTTAATTTATGCTGATGTCTTCTTGTTGCCTTAGCAACATATATTAAACTTCAAGGATTTTTAGACATGATTTGAGCTAGTAAAGGAGTACTAGGAATATAAGGAAAGGTGAAAAGAGAATTTTAATACCAAATTTTTTTCTAAGACTTAGGCTTGGCAACAAGGCTGTGATATCTACCAAGAACACCCACTCCTTTTAACTTCATCCATGAAAGTCAGGAGTGAGCACACTGGATGTAGAATACTGGAAATGCAGAGGGCAAGAACCATTTTCCTGGTTCAGAGCCAATTTGGGAACAATGCTCCTCTGAAAAACAAAATCCTTTAAAGTCTTAAACAGAAAAAGAATGCGGCCTTTGGGGGTTATACATGTGAAAAGGGAAATATTTTCCCTCTATTGGAAAGAGAGCACTTGATGGAGAGAGACCAAAACATTTTAACAGAATAAAAAAGAGAGAATCATTCTACCAGAAAACTTAAACCTCAGCTAAGAAAGATTCTGAAAAGTGAATGTCGAACTTATCTTAGCTTCCTGGTTCCCACTGTCCAGTACAAGGAAGCATATTTGTTCAACTGCATGGACCCATGTCTCTCCAGCCATGAACTCTCTACAGGCAGATATTGTGAAGGTCTCCTTATAATGAACATTGAGCAGTGTAAGGGACAGTCTTCAATTTTTTTTCTAAAACAGCATAGTCATTCTTCATATTACCACTTATTATAATGCCAAATTACAAGTCTGTGAAAGTGCACTGTGCAAAACTAAAAGAATTTATTCTAGGACAAATGGTTTGGCCTGTCTTGTCCTGATGAAGGGACAGAGTTTTGTTAATAGTGCCTGCACATTTATTTGCCATATCAGATTCTAAGCCCATGGTGAGCAGGGTCAGCCCTCATTTGGGACATCACCTGTGTTGATCAGCTTTTCATTGTCATGACCAATATACCTGACAAAGAACAACTTGGAAAAGAAAATATTTATCCTGACTCTGGTTTCAGAGTTCAATCCACAGTCAGCTGGTTCCATTGCTCTGGGCCTGTGGTGAGGCAGATCATCATGGCAGAAGGGTGTGGCAGAGGAAAGCTGCTCAGCTCACGGCAGCCCGGAAGCAGAGAGAGAGGTGGGGGAGGGGAGGAAGGGGCCCGGGCAAAAATAGTCTCCAAGGCCACACCCCCAGTGAACTACTTCCTCCAGACATACCCCTCCTGCCTACAGTTTTCACCACATCCAAGTAGTCCATTCAAATCATCAATCCATAAAATGGATGAATCCTCTGATGAGGTCAAAGCACCCACGATCCATCATTTCACCTCTGAACGCTGCTGCATTGAACACATGAGCTTTCAGGGGACATTCCAGATCCAGACCATAGCCTCACCTGACCCGAGATTGGTGCCAAGGGACAAGAAATACATAGAGAAGAAGTGAAGAAAATAGGAGAACACAGTATTCCTCAGGCTGCTCTTCTAAGTATTAGTGGTCATAGTCAGGAATTTTCCTGGAAGCTTTGGAGTAAAGTCTATTTGGAATAGACTGGTAAAAGCTAGAAGTGAGATGTTGATGAGATAACCCATGTACTCTAACACTAGTTAGAAGCCAAGTGTGGTGATGCACACCCGTAATTCCAGTACTTGGGAGACTGAGACAGGAGGATCGCAGATTTGAGATCAGTCTCAGCAACTTAGCAAGGGCCACAATAACTTAATGAGACCCTGTTTCAAAATTAAAAAAAAAAAATTGAACTGGGGGTATAGCTCAGAGTTAGAATGCCCCTGGGTTCATTCCCCAGTACCACAGAGATAGATAGATAGATGATGATGATGATGATGATGATGATGATGATGATAGATAGATGATGATGATGATGATGATAGATAGATAGATAGATAGATAGATAGATAGATGATAGATAATAGTAGATAGAGAGATGATAGGTAGGAAGAAAGGAAGGAAGGAAGGAAGGAAGGAAGGAAGGAAGGAAGGAAGGAAGGAGGCGATGCTTGTTCTGAGAAGGGGAGACAATGTTTGTTTTCTGACCTGTTGCAAAGCTAAGGCTTTTCTCAGAAAGTGATTCAGCAGTCAGCCTGAGACTGACCCTGTTTTAGCACTGAAAGCCCTGAGTCCTGAGAAACCCCTGAATTCCCATTATAGCAGAATGATTGGTCCCTTAGAAAGCAGGTAGAGATGCTCAAGTACTCAGGAAGGTAACAATTCTTAATTGATTTCTGCATCATAAAGCTGATATTAACCTACAGTAGATATTTTAAGGACAGATGTATCTTTTTATCAAACACTTAATTTTTAGCAGGACTTCATTCTGAGGTCCTCCAGGATGTACTAGCTACAGAATTCACTTTGCGGTATCTAGAATTAGAACACCTATGGATTTGCTTTGGGGATTCTAAAATGAGATATCTTATGGATTGGAGTTGTTTACACATCTAGACCTACAGACCTGTCAAAATTAAGTTGAATTTTGGCATACCTGATGTGATGTTCTCTTTAAAAAAAAAAAGTCAGTGTTTGCCTATGAGGATCAATGTATTCTGGAGGCTACCTCAGAAGTTTTGACCAGGTTATTAACTTGTTCCCTTGTTTTCTTTGAAGGGAGAGCAGAATCAAATGCATTAGACATGCGGGGAGATGGAGGAGGCTAAAACTCAGCCCTGTTTCTACCATTGCACTGCTCTGTCCAGCGCCCATTCTCTTCACTGGCATCTCAATGGGGCCATGGAACACTCTGGAAAGAAACATAGGAGCTTGGGCTCTAAGAGAGGATTATGATTTGGCACTTAGAGAGTTTTTTATTTATTGCATATCAAAGACCAATAAGCATTGTAAAGACTTGCATTTCCAGTGAAGAAATAAAAATCAGTATCACCTATATACTTCTGGCACCGCTACTAACATGTAGCGAGATTCATACATGGTACTGTGGAATGTCCCCATCCTGCAGTATCTGGAGGAAAATTGTTCACTACTTGCTGAGGCTGTCCTTGAACCTGAGATCCTCCTGTTTCAGCCTCCCAAGTACTGGGATTACAGGTGTGTGCCACCACGCCCGGCTAATATATATTTTTAATTCTCTGAATAATTCAAGATTTGAAATATGTAATCAATAAAATTATGAGAACCCAGAAAACTAGAACACACCACAAACCATATAAAAGGTTCCTGAGACTTCCTGGGTAAGATATTTCAGCTGCTACCTGAAGAGTTCACCTCTGAATGATCTTTCTTTACCAGTAGCTGATCACTCATTCAGCTGAAAATATTTTCAGTTCAGTAGTGACCACCAATAAAGAATTTTTGGCTATAGATTTAAACAAGTATAAATCAGTGTTAAATAGGTTTTACTCAATTTTATATTCCTTACAGCACATATTCCTTGAATACACACAAAAATTAAAACCCTTGATGCTTTTATATCAGAAGCAGCATCTTTTCACAGTATCTATTGAAATATGCTCATTCATTAGTATAGTGGCCAAAGGCCGTTGTAATCACATTGCCGACATGAAAACTAAAATTGTCCTTGCTTATAAGTAAATCATCAACAAAATTGCCCCTTTTGGCATTTTGTGCTATAATTACACTTTTTAGGGGGATGCTGAAGGAGAATTTACAAATCACAAGGAGGAGGGACTGAAATTTATATTTGGATGCTAGACTAATGATTAGAAAATATTACTAGGACCTATAATTTATTCACCCACAGATTGACACAGGAGCCATGGTGGCGGGTGGGAGGATACCCATGACTGCTCCTCCCTGACTGTAAGTAGATGGGAAAGCCTGAATTGTGATGCAGGAGAAATACTGGGAAAGAGAGAAAAATGTTTTGGAATGCTCGTGTTTTATTCTCTTCCAAACGGTATATCTCTAACCTAACCTAAATTGAATTGTCTGTCCCTAACCCTAACCTATTCTCACAAACCAGCATTTTCTGAATAAATGTAAGAGGCTATGTGATTAGCACTCCCTCTCTAGGAAAACCCGTTTCCAAAGGAATGTTGGCAGTGCAGCGTTTACAAGGGATGTCGGGCTGCTGAGCAGAAGGTTACGCTCTGGGTGATCCTTGGGCTGGCATTCCTTGCTCCCGGGGATTTTGTCTGGAGGCACACAAGCCCGAGTTTGAAATGGGTTACTATACATTCTCACTGGAAAGTAAACAAAAGGTTGGAAGCAGGAAGTGCTCAGAGCTGGAGTTTCACTGTGCTCCTTAAATATTTACATTCAACATTCACAAAATGTCCATTTGTAAAGACGTTTGGGGAAGTAAAATTCCAAAAGGAAACATTTCCAGTCATGATAGTCACCATCAACAAATATTTATTGAGATAACTAATTCCTCTGAAGTGTAGTGAGCCACCAGGCTCTTTCTTTAATACTCCATATTAGTCATAGAATAGGTAAACTTCAGCGCTCTATTGGGTTCACTGGGATTTCAAAGGATCCAATAATTACTTTCTATTTATGAGCTTTCACTGGGTCTTCAGAAATCTGGCCAAGAAAGGATTTTGAGCAGACTCTCTAGCCCAGGGACTCCAGCGACCATTTCTTACTGAGAAGGCTCATTACGGCAAGGAGTTTTAATATTGATGGGAGGAGATAGCATTTGGGTTTGGTTGTAACCTAAAAAACAATGGTGGAAGGAAACACAACTCCTTCAAAGTCAAGATTTGATGGATAAGAGAAACTTTGCCTTATGCTAACTTAAAATGGAACTAATGAAAGATCACGGAAATCAAGAAAAAATTAGTTTCAATGGCCAAAAAGAAGTAGATAGGGACGCTCCGTATGCCATCATTTGTATCCACGGGGAGTATTTGTGCTTATCCCAGGTCAGAACCAGGTGCATTAGAGAACAGGTGTGTACGTTAGACATTACTCACTAAATGACATGTAATCATTTAATAGTATTTCAACTGCTGAATCATTAAGTTTTGACTGTGACATTTTACAAAGTCAGATGATACACTGATAATTAATGTGACACCAGGAATCGAGATACTTGTGTGAAGGGTGCCTTACTTGACCCCAAGCAAGTCACTTATTTTCAACAAATTTCTAATTGAAAGTACAAGTGCTTATTTTAAGTTGTTAACAGATATATTGTGATGATAAAATAAATAGAAATATAGTCATATAGTAATTTATAATATAAAAGAAATAATTTATCATATAATTAAATATAAATAATAAAGTCATAATATAAATTAGAAGCATTTTGAAGAAATATAACCCACTAGTCAAATATAAGTTGTTGTTAACACCCACATCAATCCCAACAGTTTGTCTTGGTAAATTTTTACATCCACAGAACTTACTGTCATCGATTCTCCTCACTTCTTTTAAGAAGTTAAGGGCATTTGTTCATTTCAATGAATGACATTATTCTTAAACCGATCACCATAGAAAGCTGGGTCTGCTAGCACTGCAGAGGCAGTTAACACTGTATGACCCCTGCCCGCTGCTGGGTTGCCCGCGCCTCACCCTCCCCTTCCTGTCTCATTCATCAAGCAGTCAGGGTAAAGGTTACACAGCTGGGGCAGTTCCTCTAAGGCTGGAGATGATAGGTTAGCTTTGTTTCCCACAACCCAGAGTCCTATGTAACTCCTAGCCAAGAAACCGAGACAAACTCTGCCATGATGACACTCCTGAAGTTTGACAGGAACTGCCCAACTAGAACCACACACACACACACAAAAGTAGGAGAGCCCAGGAAAATCTGACTCACTGGGAAGGAATGCTGTCCCCCTTCTCCGAGTAAGTACAAATGTGTGTCTGGTTGTGAGAGAACTGTGCAGGAGTGTTAGCAGTCTCTGTTGTCAAGGACCCACTGATCTGTCACTCTCCTCTATCTCACCAGCCAAGGTTCAGACAGGAAGTCAAAGGGCACATGAGGAGAAACTATAGGGGTTTTTCCTTGGTGTTTTTGTTATTTTAAGAGTAAGATACTGAGAGCTGGCTCCCATTCCATGGCTGTGGGCCTTCCTTTAAACATAAACAGCAGCAAGAGCGGAGAATGACTGCCATCCTCCAGCACCAAATAAACACGAAATGACAGGCACAGATTTTTGGCTTTCTATTAAAGCTTGGTTTTCCAACAACCCCTTTTGTTGTTGCTAAAGACAATGGTCTTAGTGTTTCTGAGCCAGATCCCCAGGACCCCAGGCTGAGCCTTCCTAGCCACAACCCAACAGAGCTCACTCCCCGAGCAGAGCCAGTGTCCTCTGTGGGTTTGAAAGCAAGCCACCTCTCCCCGCCTGGCCCGTGGCTGTAGAAGCATTTGTTGACTGAAACGAAAGAGCAGTGGTATATGAAACTTGGGATTTGCAGACCGATCGTGGGGAAGTTTGCTGAGGGACGTGCTCAGCGGTTTCTATTTGGTTAGGAAACAGTAGCTTAATGGACTCGGTTGGAGGGAGCTCCGTATTCTTCCACTTCATTAATTCACTGCAGGCTTAATTTTTTTAATTGGCATTTATCATTTTGGTTTTCTGTCATTTAGGGATAGCAATAATTGATTTCACTACATGGAACCAGTGGAATGTTTACTCTCCTTCACCTTCAGGAGTTAAACCAAAAATTCTCTTCTGTGACCAAGTATCTATGGCGTTTACACAGTTAAGTATTTCAACCCACGCATGAGCCGCTCAAATAAGATGATGTCTGATCCTCTGCAGCACCTCATCCCCAGACGCTGCCTTTCGTGAAGCTCCATGTCGGGGTCACAATATTCTGCTGTAGAACCCCTGAAACACTGTGGGCACTTGTTTCTTACTCTTTCCTTATGATCTCACAAAGGGCTCCCCTCTGCTAATTTGGAGTATTAAGGAGAATAATTGGATGCAAAATGATATGCTAATATTTTAACTATTATTTATATAACATAACTAATTTCCCATTCTATTTAGGAATTGGATATTTAATTATGATTTAATAAATTTAATTATCTAATTATTTAATAAAGTGTATCAAGTTACTGAAAGAAATTACCTGATCATAAACACAGTGGCATCCATTTGCCATGTTGCTATCACTTTGAAATCTGTGATAATAAAAACCTAATGCACCTGTAATCCCAGTACTTGGAAGACTGAAACAGGAGGGTCGCCAGTTTGAGGCCAGCCTCAGCAATTTAGGGAGGCCCTCAGAAACTTGGTGAGACCATGTTTCAAAATTTAAAATAAAATCAGGCTGGGGGTGTAGTTCAGAGGTAGAATGCCCCTGGGTTCAATCCCCAATACAAAAAAAAATAAAATAAAAAGAAGAAGAACCTAATGGATGTAATTCCCACTCAGTGGCATGTGATTTTGTGTGTGTCTATTTGTGATACTGGGGGTTGACCCCAGGGGCATTCTAACCCTGAGCTACACCCTCAGCCCTCTTTATTTTTATTTTATTTTGTTTTGTTTTGTGTGTGGTACTGGGGATTGAACCCAGGGGAATTCTACCTCTGAGCTATGCCTCCAGCCCTATTTTTATTCTTTATTTTCAAACAGGTTTTCGCCAGGTTGATGGGTCTCACAACTTGCTGAGGCTGTCCTTGAACCTGTGATCCTCCTGTCTCAGCCTCCCAAGTACCAGGATTACAGGCTTGCTCCACCATGCCCAGCTTTATTTTTTATTTTGAAACAGGGTCTCACTAAATTGCTAAGGGTCTCACTAAATTGCCAAGGCTGGCCTCAAACCTTCGATCCTCCAGTCTCAATCTCCCAAGTATTGGGATTACAGGCGTGCACCACCACATCTAGCTCTGACGTTTGTGTAGAAAGTGATGTGGCCAACTCCTCCCATCCCCATAGCTCTGCAGTCCACAGTAAACCCGAATAACTGTTGTCAGGCTTGATCTCCAAAACCAACCTTAGAAAGGATTAGTAACATCTCCATTTTTTAAGTGAGAAAACTGAGTCTGAAAAAAGGTAGATGATTTACCTGTGGTCATGCGAATGATGTGGCAAATTAGGATTCAATTCCAGGTCCCCTTGTTATGAATCTTGTTTTGTTTGGGTGGAGCATAATACATGAACAAGTGGAAATATAAATAATGCAATGTTAGTGAGGCACCTGGTGGATCTGGACATACTGTTGTCTTATCGAAGCTTAAGAAAGAATACGTTTATTCTTCTTCAAGTACAAAGAGCCATCTTGTGCCAAACTATAGCTCCTCAGCCATTTGCAGCCTCATTGTTGGGTTATGGTGAGAATTATCCGAAGAGCTCATCCCAACATAGGTTCTACTTATTTATTCATTCATTCACCCACTCACTTTTTTACCTAGTGCTTATTTGTTTGTCTATTTTTTATATCAGGAGGAACATTTTTTCTCTGTTACTTGCACTATCAGCCCCAGTATTGCCCTGATAAAATTGATAAAAAATAAAATCCAACGGTCAAAGCATGAGAAACAATAATGCATCCCACTCCACACATATGTTGTGAAGGAAACTAATAAAAATTAATGACACTTAGCAACCACATTGTTCTAAGCAATCATACAAACACCCACAGCAGCTTTCAATGGAGCATGATTGTGCCTTTCAGATGAACTCTCTTCAGCTTAAATCTTGCTCTAAAGAAAACATTATCATTCTGCCACTGCTTCCAACATTTGTGAAAGAATCATAATAATTCATTTCACAATGCAAAGAATCCTTTGCAGTCAAATTACATTGATTTTTTTAAATGTTATCCTGCATGACTAAAACTCAGTTTGCTACATTTTCAAATGAGCGGTTTTGTTATGGAGATCATTTGCCTTCATAAGTTTGTAATATCCATAGATGAAGTTCATAAAGAAAATGAGAGGCCAGGCATGGTGGCACATGCCTGTAAACCCAGTACTTAGGAGGCCGAGACAGGAGGATCGCTGGTTTGAAGTCAGCCTCGGCAACTTAGTGAGGCCCTCAGCAACTTAGCAAAACCCTGTTTCCTAATAAAAATAAAATAGTGTTGGGGTGTTGCTTGGAGGTAGAATGCACTTGGGTTCGATCCCCAGCACCACAAAAGAGAGAGCGAGAGAGGAAGAGGAGAAGGAGAAGGAAGAGGTGGAGGAGGAGGAGGAGGAGGAGGAAGAAGAAGAGGAAGAGGGGGGGAAGGAGAGGGAAAGTAAATATTATTAGAAGATATGCATTCTCTGCCTGTACTTGTGACATGAAAACCTGAACTAAGTTCCAGATCTGGAAGAATTAAAGTAAAGCTGTGTCTCAACATGATCCCAGTGAACTATGGATCACAGCTTCATCAACAGTCAAATTCTTCTGTGTGCATTTAAAAACTAAGTATTGTTCCCCACACAATATTTTCTGAACAAAAGAAAACAGCAAACCCCATACCATATTCATGAGCTAGGATTCCTCAGATTCAGTTGTATTCTGAGCACTGAGGGAAGACAAGTAAATGCATGTGGATAAACTTTACAGTGGCTAAAATTCCCATTTCCAAAACAAAATATCAAGAGAGGATGAGAGAAAGAAACCCTGGATATTTTCTAGACTTCTTATCATTGGTGGTGTAGATTTAACATATCTTTGAACCCATAAAACTTCAGTAAGTCAATAAATTTTCCTTAGGCATGATCTATAATTAACACAATAGGGCAACATCTCAGAATTCATAAAAAGTTAAAAAAATAAAAAATTAAAAAAGAATTCAAACAATGACATTAATAATCTGAATAAAGATAGAACTGATGAGAACATCATTTTCTTTTTTATTAGAATTCTTTTCATAAACATTTTATTTCAGACTCAACCTAATTTTTATTTGCTTCTGAAACTATGAGCTTTACCTTTACCAAAGAAAACATACATAAAGGTGTAAGCAACAAATAAAGGCTGATTTTGAGGAAAATAACATTCACTTAGGAGATTATCACTTAAGTATCATTTGGGGCTGAAAAAAATGCCCTAGAAAGTCAACATGTGATCTAAGCTATTTGTTTGTATTAATAATGGTGACTCAACAAAATATAATCAGAGCCATATACAACTAGCATCATTTTTTCACAACAACCTAAATCCCAGTGTAGTTAAAAATAAACTTGATTGTAAATAGTTTTAAAAACCAAGAGAGAGGAAAAGAATCGGATATGAAAGCAAACTTACTAATGTTCCCTGCCGGGCACAAGTATTTAATCCCCGAGCCTCCCTCCAGTAGTTTCTTATTATCTTTCTTCCCCCCCTTAGAAATTCTCTTCAGAAATCCCTACATCTGTCTCCCTCCACCACCCCCTTTTTGTGGGGGAGCACAGCCTGTCAACACCCAGTGTTTGAAGCCCACCTCTGCTTATAGTCTATCAAAGTACTATTGGTTAATAAATTTGGGGGCAAATATGACAGAGGATTTGTTATTTTTCCCCTTTAGTTAAAAGAACAAAAGAAAACTTTCTCTCCTGATAGCCATATAGGAATAGGGGAGTTAAACCGATTAAGACGATGATGATCTTTTAATTGCATTTCTTTCCCCAGACACCACCCCCAGCGAAGCTGTAATCCTCATCTCAAAATCTCTAACCTAACCCAGTGCTTGCTTTGTAGTCTGTCTGTTACAGATGGCTTCTCCCACCCCAGTTTCCTAGGGCTTCAGCTACTGCAGAAAGCATTTCTTTGATCAGAATTTGACTCTCGATTCTGCTACCAGCTGGATCTGTACTCCCAAACCTGGTGCCTTGCTTTACAGCTGCCCAAGCTGATCCCCCAGAGAAAGAATGCAAAGATGTCAGAGGAGACCTGGTCCAGTTTGCGGCAGAGAAAATGCTTTCTGGTATAACACCCTGAAACTCTGAAAGAATTTCCCCATAGGGAAGTATACCTAAATACACACAACACACACACACACACACACACACACACACACACACACACACACAGTGGCAAAGAGGAGAAAAGTTAAAGAGGATTAGGAACTCTAAGGAATTTCTATATAAGGAAATATCACTCCCAAAACATAGGCAACTGTGACTTTGGTCTTAACCAATGACTTAATTCATGATCCTACTATGTTTATACTGGTATCTTCCATCTCAGCAATTGGCTTTGTTCAATTAGCTTCAATTCTCATCTTTGATCTTCTCTGATTTTTTAAAATTGTTTTTCCTTTCTACTTTCACACTACTCACTACTCAACACAAAATATCTCACATCTGGTCACCAAAATGTATGTGGGTTTCTCTGCCTGCACCAGCAATTCTCCAGCAGACACCAACAAAATGCCCTACAACTTACCTCAATTCAGATACTATCTACCTGGAGATAGCATCAGATCCCATTCTCACCTATACTTCTGAACAACTGACTAAATTGCTGGAGTGGCTCTTTTTACTGACATTATAAAGGATCTTACAAAGGTGCTGAACAGCCAAATGGAAAAGACGCTTAGGGAGAGGCATGTGGGGAGGAGGAGCTCTGTGCCTCTCTGGAAGTGCCACCCTCCAGGAACCTCCCACCTTTTCAGCTATCCAAAAGTTCATGTGAACCTGCTCTTCCTGTTTTTACAGAGACTTTAAGACATAGACATATGTGATTACATCGCTGACCATTGGTGATCAACTCAACCTGTAGCACCTCTCCCCTCTCCCTGAAGGTTATGGAGTGGAGCTTAAAGTTCCAACCCTCCAATTACATGGTTGGTTTCCCTGGCAACCAGTCCCCATCCTAAGGCTATTTGGGAGTACACCAAGAGTCACCTCCTTAGAACAAAAACTGTTCCTATCACCCAGGAAATGCCAAGGAATTTGGGAACTGTGTCAGACACCCCTATCACTCAGGAAATTGCAAAAGTCTTAGGAGCTCTGTGTCAGGAACTGGGATCAAAGACTAACTATGAGGACACATGATTCTCCTAATACACCAATCTACTTGCAAGGGTATCAGGAGCTCTGTCTCAGGAACTGGGCAGAGAACTAATAGATATTTCTATAGATATTTCTACTATATCATGACATCACAGCTTCACTCTGACTCTTCCTAAGCTTTTGAACCTAAACCTTCTTGTACCCTCTCTGACTTGACCTGTCCCTCCAGTCCCAACAAATTCCCTTACGCCCCTTACTTCCACTTCTAATCTCACAGAGGTCCTGTGGCACCAGGGCCCAGTAGGCTCTACTCTCATTCCCCAACCCCTCAGGTGAGGCAGTGCATTACACATGACCCTCTGGGTGCAAAGGGAGGGCTTTGCCTTGTACGACAAAAAGAAAGTGTGAGTTTTGAACTCCAAGAAACTATAACCACAGAGGCCTGAGGAGTCAGGCACAGCCGCCCACATGTTTCTATGTAGGATGGACCAACAGTGTTTCTCAGTTACCCCAGGGCAGTGCGCCTGCTTCTCTATCACGCTCAGTGTGCTTGCCCATCCTCTGTGCTTGCAGAACTTCCCAGTCATCACTGAAAGGTTTACCAAGTTGAAAAAGAAAATCTCCAAACTCATTTCCTGAGGTCAGGTCCCCGCTGTGTACATGACAGAGCTACAAACTGCAGAAATGGACCAAGAGTCACCAACAGGGAAAGTATTTTCTTTAACAAAGTGACAAGCCACTTGTGGAAGTATTGGCATGCTTCCTTCTAATGATAGATACTTATTTTAAAAGAAAATATTGGAAAGAGCACTAACCAACATAATACAATCAAAAGCCTGATAACAATAAATTCTTGATCGTTATCCATGAACGGGATCATCAGCCCCTGAATAGTGAAATCTAATACTTTTGTTAGAATGAGGATTTAAAAAAAAACGACTAATTATACTTTAGTTTTGAATGGTTCTAGCCTAACAAGGAGCTCTCAGAGAAAAACACATGAGTGTATTGTTATGCGAGAAGAACTCTGACCTGGAAAGGGTATTTAGGCATTCTTCCAGGCGAGCTGTTGATTTCTACATAAAATTGGCAAAAGAGAGAGCCATCTGGATTAAAATGTTATGCACATTAGTGATGTCTCACTGTTAGACGTTCATTTTGGTTCTGTACCACAAAAATCATGATATCCTGTTAAAAAGGTTATTTCTCAACGAACCACAGATTTATGAGAAACTCTGAGCGGATGTCTTGGTTTTAGCTATTTCAAAATCCAAAACATTGTTTATTTTTTTTAAAAAAAAAAGGAGTATTTGTCAGGCATGATGGTGCATGCCTATAATCCCAGTACTTGGGAGGCTGAGACTGGAGGATTGATGGTTCGAGGCCAGGCTCAGCAACTTAGCGAGACCCTGTTTCAAAATAAAAAATAAAAAAGGGCTGTGAGTGTAGCCTGGAGGTAGAACGCCCCTGGGTTCAATCCCAAGCACAACAACAACAATAATAATAATAAGTGTTTGATGCTTTGATGCAACTCTCTACTCACCTACTCTTGGGTTTCTATAAAACGCACTCCGTTACCAGACCCCATGATACACTATGCAATGGAGACTCTTCGAAACACATAACAAAGAAGAGCTCTGGACTCCAGCCACCACTCTGCCATTAACTTCATGAGGGAAATTGTGCAAGACATTTAATATTCCCAGACATGTTCAGATAACATGAGCTGCATAACTCTTTAGCCAGCATCCTCACCGCTGCAATCCAAAACAATGGACCACACAACTCAGAGGAAGGAAGATTTATTTGCTTAAAAGTTCTGGAGATTTCAGGGGTTCAGTCCATCTGAGGTTGGGTTCATTGGCAGGGCTCAGGGCATGGCAAGGGGAGGCAGAGAGAGGGAGACAGCAACTACTCTGCTCTCATATCATGGAGACCAGAAACAAGAGAGCAAACAAGAGGATTCAAGAACATATGCACAGTCCCTAAGGCCACACCCCCCAGACCCACCTCCTCCAGCCACATACCACCTGCCTAGGTTACCACCCAGTAAATCCATCACAATGGGTTTATCCATTGATGAGATTACAACCCTCATGGCTTAATTATATCAACTCTGAACATTAATAGGTGAGTGCTTCAGGGGACATTCTATATATAACCATAACAATAACAAACACCAAGTTTTATTAGTGATAGATGAATTTTCCTTGCTCATAGGACAATTCAGTGCAGATATTCCTACTCAGCAGGCCACTTTCTTCCTCATGGTGTTTCAGGGATTCAGGCTCTTCCAGTTCTTCCATCCTCTAGGGCTTCAGAGTCTCTGCTTCTAGCTAGTGAAAAGGGAAAGAGAAGCCAGGTGTGGTGGCACACACCTGTAATCCCAGTGCTTGGGAGGCAGAGACAGGAGGATTAGAGGTTCAAAACCAGCCTCAGCAACTTAGTGAGACCCTCAGCAACTTAGCAAGACCTTGTTTCATAATAAAAAATAAAATAGGGCAGTGTATCTATCTCAGAGGTAGAATGCCCCTGAGTTCAATCCCTAGTACAAGAAAGGAAGGAAGGAAGGAAGGAAGGAAGGAAGGAAGGAAGGAAGGAAGGGCCACAAGTGATACATTCCACTTCCCCTCATATTCCAATGTCAAGGACAGTCTTATGGCCAAGCCTGATTGTGAGGAGGTAGAAAGACAATAGGTAGATAGGTTCAGCGGCCAAGGTAGGGAGATCAAACTTCCTGAGAATCAACAAGACCAAATCTCTTGAGTGTTAACAAGATCAAACCTCATGAGTGCTAGCAAGATTAAACTCCTGGGAGAGTCAACCAGATATTTGCAAGACTCCAGTTGTTCTTGGCGATAAGAGGACACTACCTGAATCCCAGGAAACAACTTCAGCCACAGAGGATGAATAAGCTACTTGAACTGGGCATGACCCCTCATAAAAGAGAACTGACCATTGGCCAATACAAAAGGAAGATTAACATGGATTGACTGTTGCTGGGACCCCAGACCCAGAGAGGGAAATTCAAAGAAGTATATAAACCCCTAGAAAAGCCACCTGCAAACAGGCACCCACTTGGGACCCCTCCCTTTGGGAGAGGGGAGTGTGCAGTTGGCAGTGCTCGGCCAGAGCCAGGCCTGGCACCGAAGCTTCTAGACACAGAAGTCCCCACTGCCCACAGGGGTGATCTGCTTCTTTTACCCTTCCGCTCTCTTTACAATAAACATCCTGCTCGCCTTTCTAGTGCCTGCGAGTATCATTCCTCCAACCCTGTTAGACACGAACCCAGTGGTTTCAATTTTAAGGATTGAGGTGCGGGGCTGAGACACATCCAGCCAAGGAAAGTATGAACTTGGGGTGTATAGCTATAAGTGTTTCTGCCACGCCAAACTCTACATATTCATCTGTGAAATGGTAATAACAATACCTGATCTGCCACTGCACAGGGACATTGTGAGGAAAAACAGGTAATGAATGTCCATGTGCTGTGCAAATGGTTCCAGATAAGCACAGCCCCACGAGACATTACTCTCCCTACTGTCTGCGACCTGATTTTTACTTTCTAGTACTTCATGATGCAAATCCGTCTTCAGTGGATAGAGTGGAAAGAGCACACATCTCCGTCTCTTCATCCATCACGCTCACCCTCTAGCAGCTTGTCACAAAGTCCAGCCCTGAGTCTATGAAACCATCTCTTTTCTTGCCTTCCACATTGCCGCACCCTCCTGGTCTTCACACTTCCTCACTGAACGCCTTTCTCAGTTTACTTCACTGAATCTTCAACCTCCACCCAAATGTTTCTTTCTTTCCTTCTTTTTGGTACTGGGGAATGAACCCAGGAACATTCTACCTCTAAGCTACACTTCCAGCCCTTTATATTTTTTATTTTGTTTTATTTATTTATTTATTTATTGCGGAACTGGGGATTGAACCCAGGGGCATTCTACCTCTGAGTTACACCCCTGGCCCTATTTTTTATACTTCATTTTGAAACCGGGGCTCATGAAGTTGTGGAGGGCCTCACTAAGTAGCAGAGGCTGGCAGCAAACCTAGATCCTCCGGTCTCTGCCTCCCAAGTACTGGGATTACAAGCGTGCGCCACCACGCCCGGCTATATTTTTTATTTTGAAACAGGGTCTTGCTAGGTTGCCGAGAGTCTCACTAAGTTGCTGAGGCTGGTCTTGAACCTACAATCTTCCTGTCTCAGCCTCCCAAGAACTAGAATTACAGGCGTGTACCACCATGCCTGGCTCCCCAAATGTTTTTCATTGCAACTCCTCAGGACTCTATCCTGAACCTGCTCTCTCACCACACACATCCACTGGGCAATTTCACTCTTCCCAGTGGTGGTATATTGAAGATTCTTATATCCTGATAGCTCCAGACTCCCATAAGCCAGCATCCCCTTGACAGCTCCACCTGCGAGATTCACACACAGCTCAAACTCCAGATGCCCAAAACAGAACTCCTGATGTCTCCTACCCAAACCTGGGCCTTTGCTCGTCTCCCCAGACATAATCCTCCCAGCTCAGCAAAGGAAATCAGTTTCAAATCCAAAAACACAGATATCATTGTTTATTGCTCTTTCCCTCACTTCCTATTGGTAAGTCCTATGGACTTTACTATAACCCTCCCCAAAAGTCTTGCCTATGTTCTCTTCTACCTATCTGCTTTCTCCCTGATATCAACCACTATTTTTTTGTAGTACTGGGGATTGAACCCAGGGGCATTCTATCTCCGAGCTACACCCCCAGCCCTATTTTATTCTTTTATTTTGAAACAGGGTCTCACTAAGTTGCTGAGGACCTAAGTCGCTGAGGCTGGCTGTGAACCTGCGATCCTCCTGTCTCAGCCTCCCAAGTACTGGAATTACAAGTGTGCCACCAAGCCCTGCGACAACCACTATCTTATCTTACCTGTTAACTACTGTTGCTAATTCCATACTTACCACCTATAACTCACTATCCCCAAAGTAGCAAGAACAATCCACTCTCGTGTGTGTGCATGTGTTTGTGTGTGTGTGTGTGTATGTGTATGTGTTGCTGAGGATTGAACCCAGGGGCATTCTACTTCTGAGTTACACTCCCAGCTCTATTTTATTTTTTGGTTTGGAACAGGGTCTGTCTAGGCTTGTGAGGGTTTGGCTAAGTTGCTAAGGCTGGTTTCAAACCTGTGATCCCCCTGTCTCAGCCTCTCAAGTACTCGGATTTCAGGAGTGTGCCACCACACCCAGCTAAGAACAATCTCTTTAAGACATATAGGCTGGGCGTGGTGGCACACGCTTGTAATCCCAGTACTTTGGGAGACGGAGACCGGAGGATCCGGGTTTGCGGCCAGTCTCAGCGCTCTCTCTCTCTCTCTCTCCCTGTCTCTCTCTCTCTCCTTAGTGAGACCCTCCGCAACTTCGTGAGACCCGGTTTCAAAATAAAGTATAAAAAATAGGGCCGGGGGCGTAGCGCAGAGGTAGAACGCCCCTGGGTTCAAT
>PVJS01038417.1:0-19419 GCA_004027185.1 Glis glis
TTATTCTTTATTTTGAAACAGGGTCTCACTAAGTTGCAGAGGGCCTCACTAAGTAGCTGAGGCTGGCCACAAACCCGGATCCTCCAGTCTCAGTCTCCCAAGTACTGGAATTACAAGCGTGCGCCACCATGCCGGGCTTATACTTTATTTTGAAACAGGGTCTCACTAAGCTGCGGAGGGCCTCACTAAGTAGCTGAGGCTGGCTATGAACCCGGATCCTCTGGTCTCAGCCTCCCAAGTACTGGGATTACAAGCGTGTGCCACCACGCCCAGCTCCCCTCAGTGATCTTTGATATTAATATAGCAACCTCTGTTTTCTGTTAACATTTATGAGGTACTTTTCCATCTTTTTACTTTTAGCTTATATCATTATACTCAAAATAAATTTTCTTGTAGATAGCATAGAGTTAGCTATCATCTTTTAATTTCTTTGGTCAATCTGTCTTTTAAGCCAGATATGGTGGCACACGCCTGTACTTTGGAGACTGAGACAGCAGGATCACAGGTTTGAGGCCAGCCTCAGCAAGTAGTGAGACTATCATCAACTTAGCAAGACCCTGTTTCAAAATAAAATAAAATAGGGCTGAGGGTGTAGCTCGTAGATAGAATGCCCCTGTGTTCCATCCCCAGTACCATAAATAAGTATATAAGATGGAGCTGGGGCTATAGCTTGGAAGTAGAACACCCCTGGCTTCAATCCCCAGTACCAAAAACACCCTCTTTTAACTGGCTTTTTTAGCCCATTTACATTTAATTTGATTTATTTATATTTCAGGGCTTATGTCTGCCATTTGTGTTTTGTTTTTCCTGTCTTCTTGTGGGTTACTCGAACACTTTATAATTGCATTTTGATTTGTCTAGTGTTTTTCAGTACATATTTTTGTGTAGCTTTCCTAGTGGTTGCTATAGATTTTACATTTGAGTGTAGTGTAGACAGCTCCTCTACTCCTTTTCAGAGTTGTCTTACATTTGTTTAATATAAAAGTTTAGGGTTTTTAGTTGTACTTAAAGGGAGGAATAGGGAAATGTATCTGTTTTATCTTGCCAAAAGAGGAAGTCCCAAATTAAGTATTTAAAAGAAATTATTACCAAGTTTTAATAATGTTCTCTGTTCTTCACAGAAGCCCAGCAATAATGTGTCTCCTGCACGGTCAAAAAAATCACACAGGTTGGTTGAGAATTCCTTGTCCATAAGTAATCCAGCATTCTTCAACTCTTTAGGACCTCCTCTTCGGTCAACAACATGCCATCGTTGTGGTTTGTTTGGTAAGCATATTGCTCTTAGTGTTCATTGGACTGTTCTACACATTTGAAAAATTTTATTATGGAAAATTGTAAACATGTAGAGTATAAACAGAATGGCGCATATATATATATACATATATATATATACATATATATATATATATATATATTCCATATACCATACATCATTCATTTTCAGCAACTGTCAGCATCCTACCGTAGATCTTCATCCATACCTTGCTACTCTTCCTACTTCCTCACTTGATTATTATTTTTATGATTTTTTAAGGAAAGCTTACATGCACCAAAATGCACAAATTCACACCCCTTTCGAGACACAGAATATTTCTACCTTCTTAGAAAGTTCTCTTGTGTTCTTTCCTCATCACTATCCCCGAGAGGCAACCATCATGCTCTTTTTCACTATAAATTAATTTTGCCTGTCATAGCATTGCATATGAATGAAATCATGCAACACAAATGTGTGAACTTATTTCATTTAGAATAATACTTGAACTTATTTCCTTTAGAATAATACTTTGAGATTCATCCAGGTCATTGCAGGTATCATTTTTATTTATTGCTGAGTAGTATTGTATCATTCTATCACAATTTGATATTTATTTTGTTTTTTAAATAGACAAAATTGCTTGTATTTGCCATGTGCAACATAATGTTTGACAGTTTATCTGTTCTTCTGTTGATGAGCCTTTTGATTGCGTCCATGTCCAGCTTTGGGCTATTAGGAGTAGAACTTTCTCAACATTTTTGTCTAGTCTTTTTGTGGACATGTATTTTCATTTATCTTGAATGTACACAGAGGAGTAGAATTGTGAGTGAAAAAATAGGTATATGTTTAATTTTATAAGAAACTGCCAAGCCGTTTTCTGAGGTCCCATTTTGTATTCCAGTTGGTAAGGAATTCTGCTTGCTCCACATCCTTGTAAACATTCAGTTTTGTCAATCTTTTTTTATTTGTGTGTGTGTGTGTGGGGGGGGAGATACTGGGAATGGAAACCAGAGGCATTCTACCTCCAGGCTACCTCCCAGCCTGTTTTTTAATTTTTGGTTTGGAAACAGGGTCTCGCTAGGTTGATGGGAGTCTCACTACTTGCTGAGGCTGTCCTCCAAACTGCAATCCTCCTGTCTCAGCCTCCCAGGTACAACATCTGCCACAACGTCTGGCTATTTCTCTGCATTTTGAAAGCACTTGAACAGTTTAATCTTAATGCCTAATCATAACCAGCACAGTTCTCCTCAAATAGTCTTTTTTTTCTTATGGTACTGAGGATTGAACCCAGGGGCATTTTACCTCCGAGCTACACCTCCAGCCCTATTTTTTATTCTTTTAATTTGAAACAGGATCTCACTAAGTTGCAGAGGGCCTCACTAAGTAGCTGAGGCTGGCCACAAACCCGGATCCTCCGGTCTCAGCCTCCCAAGTACTGGGATTACAAGCGTGCACCACCATGCCTGGCCTCAAATAGTCTTTTTGAGATGATTAACAGAATGGCGTTTGGAGTGTCTAGTCCTTAGTGGTGTCTTGATCTCAGCGTCACATGCTTGGTGCTTGACACCTGCCACATCCTGGGTTGTGTTCCACAGGGTCGTTGAGGTGTTCTCAGTGCAAGCAGACGTACTACTGCTCCACAGCGTGTCAGAAGAGAGACTGGTCTGCCCATAGCATTGTGTGCAAACCTGTCCAGCAAAAGTAAGTGTGCATTCATTACCAGCTGTTGAAAAAGGTTTTTTTCTGATAGAATAAGAATCTAATCAGTTAAGCAGCCCAGAAATATGGAGAAGTTGCTACTTTCTACGTATTCATTGAGGTATAACAACATGTACAAATCTGAAGTGAATAGTTTTACAAATTTAGTTTTTGTGAATATAATTTCACTAGATACTACATCTTATGATTTAGGACCTTGAGTGTTTTTTTCCAGTGGTTAAAATTTTAGGATGTTTTACTCTTTTTTTTTTTTTTGCGGTACCGGGGATTGAACCCAGTGGCGTTCTAGCTCCGTGCTTCACCCCCGGCCCTATTTTTTTTTATACTTTATTTTGAAACCGGCTCTCACGAAGTTGCGCAGGGCCTCACTAGGTAGAGAGAGAGAGAGTGAGGCTGACTGTGAACCTGGATCCTCTGGTCTCCGCCTCCCAAAGTACTGGGATTACAAGCGTGTGCCACCACACCCGGCTATACTTTATTTTGAAACTGGGTCTCACGAAGTTGCGGAGGGCCTCACTAAGTAGCTGACATTGGCGGCGAACCCGGATCCTCCGGTCTCCGCCTCCCAAGTAGTGGGATTACAAGCGTGCGCCACCATGCCTGGCTAGGATGTTTTACTTTTAATCATATGTTTTCCTGAATTTTAGTAAGTTGTAACTTAGTGCCTCTTGAGTTGTGATTTTAAAATACTTTAATTTTAGGGCATTTACCAGTTTATAAAACAGTTTACATGTAACTTCATTTGATCCTCAAAACTCTGTGTAGGCAATATAGGGGTTATCTCCATTTTACCAATAAGAAAACTGAGGTTGGGGCCAGATGTGGTGGCACACGCCTGTAATCCCAGTACTGGGGAGGCTGAAACTGGAGTATTGCAGGTTCGAGGACAGCCTCAGCAAGTAGTGAAACTCTCATCAACCTAGGGAGACCCTGTTTCAAAATAAAACTAAAAAATCAGGCTGGGAGTGTAGCTCGGAGGTAGAATGCTCCTAGGTTCAATCCCCAGTACCAAAAAGAAAAAAAAAAATCCTGAGGCTGGGAGATGGTGAGTGTTTCCCTTTCCTTATGTGCTGTTGGAGGAAGCATGCCTTGCACACACAGGGTGGACTGTGGCATAGGCATCACTGGGTCATTTTACTTTGCTACAATTGTGATTCTCTCTGGAGAAAGCTGCTTTGCTGTTTCTAGATTTTGTTGGTTGACAATCTAACATAATCGTGATTTATGGCCCCCACTCTTAATTGCCTCTGTGTTATAAAACCAGTTGCTTTATTTCAGTTTCCAGAAACTCGAAGATAATAAGTCACCTTTTGAAACAAAGAACATGGAAGTGAAAAGTGAGGTATGGTATTCTTTGTCTTCAGAGTAAATCTTAACCTTTTTCTTTTTTGTGGTACTGGGGATTGAACCCAGGGGCGCTCTACCTCCAAACTACACCACCAGCCCTATTTTTTATTCTTTATTTTGAAACAGGGTCTCACTAAGTTGTGGAGGGCCTCACTAAGTAGCTGAGGCTGGCTGCAAACCTGCGATCCTCCTGTCTCAGCCTCCCAAGTACTGGGATTACAAGCGTGGGCCACCACGCCTAGCTATCTTCAGGGTAAATTTCAAATGACTTTTATTGAGTCAAGAGGACTTAAGCTAAATAAAATATTTTAGGCCTGGGGATGCAGCTGAGTGGTAGAGTACTTGCCCTGGGTTTAATTCCCCAGAATCACAAAAAAAAATTTTTTTTCAGAACTATTTCTACATTTCACTAGTGTTTATTTAAAAACAAAAATTTCCTGTATACCCCAGTGATAGGATTACCTGGCTCTCTGGGATCTTTGAGAGTTATTTGTAGTCTTTTTCCAAAAAGTTCTTGAGATGGCCACATCTGAGAGCAAAATTATTTGGACTACTCCAAAAATCATTCAGAGCCCCTTCTGTAGCCCTGCATCCGTGCTCCTCTAGCTGTGTGTACCGAACTCTGTAGGGCTTTGCTTTCTATCTAAGGAGGGTTTTTTTCTCTTATAGCTCTTTCCCAGTTAAATAACTATACAAGCTAAATCAGTTATAATTTGAAAAACTTATGTCCAGCTTATATTTATAGATAATTTTTTTGCTTTCTTCAGCTCTTTCTACCCTCTATTTAAAAAAATCCGACTTCAAGTACTCATTCTTACAACAATTTATTTAAAATGTGTACTTTTTAATGGACCACCTCTCTGCTATTTCTTAAAAAAATAATTCAACCTTATCTTCACTGTCATGGCCTCATTCTTGGGAGGGGCTCTCAGGTGTCTGTCGGCCTGTAAACAGTGAGTTTTAGGAATTCTTGGAGGCCCTTCCTATTTCTGTGTTTATTGAAGGCTGAGACTCAGGCTTTTATGGCCAGGAGTCCAGCAGTTTGCAGCCGTAGTGTCATTGAAGCGTGTGCTTGTAAATAACTCCTTTATGTGTTTTTTCAAACCAGACTGACTGTCCACTGGAAGTTACTAAAGAGCTAGCCATTGGTGCTGAGAAAATAATGTTTTCTGATTTGAGAAGTCTACAACTCAAGAAAACCATGGAAACAAAGGTATTTGTTCTTTAATTCCCATAAACAGAGATCTAAAGAACATAGTTTTTATTTCCTTATTTCCTATTTTTAATTTGCACTGATAAGGTAGATGTCTGATTAAATTAGTAAAGATTGCAAAAAACTGTCTGCAGCACTTTTTGTGCCATAGTTATAAATCTTGAAGAAATTTATATTTGCTTTTGTTCCCAGTGATTTGTTCTCTTTTTTGTCTTTGAAAGGGTATAGTTACTGAATTCAAACACCCAAGTGACTTTTATGTCCAGTTATATTCTTCAGAAGTTTTAGAATCCATGAATCAACTCTCTGCAAGCTTAAAAGAAACATATGCAAATATGGTACATGAAGAAGATTATATTCCTGTAAAGGGGGAAGTTTGTGTTGCCAAGTACACAGTTGATCAGGTAACTTCTGATGAAATGAGTTATTTAATAAAATGTTTTAACACCTTGGTCGTATCAACTCGTCAGTTGTCAGTTCCAGCCCGAGCTTCTAATAAATGCATGAGATGAAGCCGGGCGTGGTGGCGCACTCTTGTAATCCCAGTACTTGGGAGGCTGAGACTGGAGGATCCGGGTTTGCGGCCAGCCTCAGCTACTTAGGGAGGCCCTCCGCAACTTAGTGAGACCCTGTTTCCAAATAAAGACTAAAAAATCGGGCTGGGGGTGTAGCACGGAGGTAGAATGCCCCTGGGTTCAATCCCCGGTACCGCAAAAAAAATAAAAAAATAAATAAAATAAATGCATGAGATGGCTCACAGCCAGATAGGTCACACGTGGCTTGCTTGTCTCTCTTCCTCAGTATTTCATGCTCTGTTCACTTTATTTCCTCCCTGCTCTAACCTTCTCCTTAGAATATAGGTTCCTAAGTGGTTGGTTATAGATTGTGTTTGTGTAGCTGAGGTATTACTGTGTAATAGTCTTCTGGGCTGGAATAGCTTTGGAATATTTACTTATGCATATTAAGGGGTCCTAATTACACAATTATAGGAATTTCTTAATAAGATTCATAGGCAGTGAAGTTGAATTTTTGAGTGCCTCTGAACACACAGCCTTTTGTTTGTGTGGTGTATAGATTGGTAGAGTATTTCTTTGATTGTGAAATACTGTTTTGAAGCAGAATACCTCACTATTTCCCTTCCAGACCTGGAACAGAGTAATAATACAAGATGTTGATGTGCTGCAGAAGAAGGTACAAGTGTTGTATATTGATTATGGAAATGAAGAAGTAATTCCAGTGAACAGAATTCATCAATTAAGCAGAAACATTGACTTGTTTCCTCCTTGTGTGAGTGTTTTTGTTTGTTTAGTTTTTACTTTCTGAATTCCTGTCAGTGTCCCCAGGGAGCTGTTTTCAGTGTTGAATGTTGGCTTCTAGTCTGCCATGTTATTGTACCTGTTGGCATGTCTTTATGTAGACGAACCACCCCTCAGTTCCATTTCTCTTGTCCCTTATTTAAGTAGCGCCTTACACGACACACTAACTTTTAGATACATCTTATCAATCCGCTTTTTAGAAACAGTCTGTATTTATTATTTTAAAGTGGTCAGGCCGAGTGACGCATGCTTGTAATCCCAAGTACCTGGAAGGCTGAGACAGGAGGATCACAGGTTCACGGCCAGCTTCAGCTACTTAGTGAGGCCCTCTGCAACTTAGTAAGACCCTGTTTCAAAATAAGGAATAAAAATACGGCTGGGGGTGTAGCTCAAAGGTAGAATGTCCCTGGGTTCACTTCCCAGTACTTCAAAAAATAAAGTGACCAGAACTTATGTATAATTGAGGTATAATTATTGTCCTTACATGATTTTTTCAAGCTTCAAGTATCAAAAGTTAGCATTGTGACTAGAAGTACCAAGAGAGAAAAAATATAATACCTAAAATTGCTTATCTGGTTAGTATTTAAGGACTTTTGATCTTTTCAGCATGAAATACATTGTCTTTTTAAAATATTCAAGTTATTAAGTAGAAAAACTCAATTTTTTTGTGTGTGGAAGTAGGGAATGAACCCAGGGGCATTATGCCTCTGAGCTATATCTCCAGTACTTTTTTTTATTTTTTTATACTGAAACGGGGTCTTGGTAGGTTGCTGAGAGTCTTGCTGAGTCTGGCCTCAAACTTGGAATCCTCCAGTCTCAGCCTCCCAAGTACTAGGTTTACAGGCGTGCACCACTGTGCCTGGCTGAGAAATTCATTTTAAATATTAATATTTGTAAATAACTTGCACAAAATCTTTTAGGCTATAAAGTGCTTCGTGGCTGGTGTTACTCCAGCAGAGGGGAATTGGAGCCATGATTGTATCAAAACAATTAAATCACTGTTATTGGATCAGTACTGCTCTATAAAGATTGTTGACATCTTAAAAGAGGACATGGTCACTTATGCTGTAGATGTTATGCTGCAACATTCAGGTAAGATCTGAGTCTTTTTAAACTGAGCACCTAATATGTCATGTAGTTGAAGTTAATTCCTGTATTCTGACTGTATCAACCTGTGAGCTGGAGAAGAAATAGAAACATGAAGGTGAAGCCGGTAAGCTCTGCAGTCACTCAGATGGTGATGAGATGGGGAGCGGGTTGGCCGTGTTTCCAAGAGGTCACACATTCATAGAAGTAGCTGGTTTAAAAGGCCAGACTTAGACTTCACATGGAAGCGGTGATATTATCCTTTGGCTATAGCCATTACATATCTACTCCAGACTTGCACTCCTTTATTGAGAGACATTCTTGGTCTCCCTGAATCACTCATCCTTGTTATCACCAGTGCTTTTCTTTGAGCAACCCCCACAGAACTGCATTTCATTTGTACATGGTGAGTAAGTTGTGGCAATGGGAACCCTGTGGAATTGTGTCCTTGCATTCTGGCTTCCTGCCTGTTGGGGAAGTGACTTCTTTAGTGTGCATATAATTGCCTCTTGGTTTCCCCTCTACTTTTTGGAGACTCAGCATCATGAGTGACTTGGTAGAAAAATACAGTAATTCTGTCAAAATTTAGTATAAAATGGATTTGTTTTATTTCTTGCTGTGTATATTTTATGTCATAATTCCAGCTTTTGGATATTATTTCAGGGAATTTGAACTTCATGTCAGTGCAGACTAGCCCTTGTTTCAACCATATTATCAGTCTGAGAAAAAGTAGTCTTGTGTCTTAAATTGACTTCTTTTCATAAATGCCTATTCTGACGTGCTTGTGAAGTGGTAACTGAATCTTTCATATTATTCAGAATTTTGAAAAGAAATCTTTTAATTAAATTTCTGTCAAGTGACTCTGGGAATTCGCCTCAATTTTTAAAACTGGGTGTTTACCAAACTTTATTTTTCCCATAGTAACTGATTTGGTAAAACATACCAGTACATTAGTAGCTATAGTCTGAGTCATGTGGTTGGCTTGTTTCGTATACTTTTCCTTTAATGCTTTGTATAGTATCTCAACAGAGATGCATGTTCTTAATTACTTTTTAGGACAACTCTTAGACCATGTGCTTGTAGAAATGGGATATGGTTTGACATCCGAAGGAGAAAATTCTAAGAAGCAAAGTACAGATCAAAGTGAGTATACAGATTAATATTGAACAGTATAGTGACTTCAGTTATTAAAGAATATCTTTTCTACTAAACCATAAAAGGCATGACTGTAGCAATATGAAGACTTAATAATAACCATTCGATAAACTTTATAATAAAGATATTCTTCATTTAGTAATGTATTATTATTTTTTTGTGATGCTGGGGATTGAACCCAGGGGCATTCTACCTCCGAGCCACACCCCCAGCCCTATTTTATTTTTTATTTTGAAACAGGGTCTCACTAAGTTGCTGAGGGTCTCACTAATTGCTGAGACTGGCCACCAACCTGCAAGCCTCCTGTTTCAGCCTTCAAAGTACTTGGATTACAAGCATGCGCCACCACGCCCGGCTGTAATATATTATTTCAAATTTCAACCTTCCCTGCCTGTCTCCTTCCTTGTTTTCCAGATTAATCCCTGACTTGGTAATTATAAGAGATTATAAAGTATTAAATATGACACTAGTTTGAGGGCTTTTTAGCTCACGTATCCTTAGTTTACTTTGGTTTTCTTCCTTACTTGGCTATTCTACCAGTAATAAGTTGGTCTCTAAAACTGTGTTCTGGTAGGACAATGTTTTTCTTAACTTTTTTTTTTTACTTCTCATTTATTTGTGTGTGTGGCTTTTTATTTAGTTTAAAAAGAGAATTGAGAAATTTTACTCTCAGCATCTTACTGTTTCATTGTCTGTTTTCTCCTTTACTTGTTCAGGTTTACACATAATTCATGGTCTCTTGCTCACGCATCCACAGGTGATGCTAGATCTGTGGTGTATGATTGGGGGCATCCTACACATAGCAAATGGGACTCATCCTGAAGTCCGCCTTCTCCCTTAACTTCTATGCCTTGCTCTGTCTAGTTGGTTGCCAAGTCTTTGTTGATTCTTCTATCCAAATATCTTTGTATATGTCTTTTTTCTTTCTTTCCCTACTACCATTTCCTTGGTTCATGAATCCTCAGCGTTCGTGTAAGTTGAGACAATGCACTGATGTTGTCTTTTCTCTCCTGTCTCTATTCTTGTAGTGCTTGCCTGTATGTTATCCCTGAGACATAAGTCTAGGTGTGACAGCTCTGCTGAAAAGCTTTTAGCAGTTCTTTGTCATAGAGAAGAAAATAAAACAATGGTCTAGTAGTAGTCATGGTTGAAACTGTAAATTTTGGTGGTGCAGAGTGAGGAGAAGTAATGAAGATATAACTCTGGGGTCTGCAGCATAGGTGAGAAGCTATGGTGGGAAAGATGGGAAGAGAATGGCAAAAACTTTGCCAGGGGAACGGCAGGGTGAATGCTTCTGGGGAGAAGGGAGTTGTCAGTGTTTCAAGTGCTGTGACGGTGTCCAACGGAGCGAGCAGAGGAACCCAGTGAGCACTATCTACTGCACGGAGGCACTGTGGAGGGGCCTTCACGAGAGGTATTCTGTGGTCAGTACAGACTGATGAAGAAGAGGCTGCAGAGGGATCCCCCCGGGAAGGGCACCTAACCAAGACGGGGAGAGAAACCTTGAAGTGATATCACACTGAGCAGGAAATACTAGGTGCTGAGATGGAGAATGAGTTCAAGAAGAATGAACTTGGGTGGTAAGTTCTCAAGAAGAAAAAAAGGAGCTGGGCGTGGTGGCGCTGGTTGAGACAGGAGGATTGCAAGTTCGAGACCAGCCTTGGCAACTTAGCGAGATCCTGTTCCAACAGCAAAAATAAAATCGGGCTGGGGTTATAGCTCAGAGGTAGAATGCCCCTGGCTTCAATCCCCAGTACCAAAAAAAAAAGCATGGCTGGCCTGAAAAATAGGATATAGCTGGGGTTGACCTGGAGGAGAGGTATCAGATAGGGAGCAAAGGCAAGCTAGAACGATCACAAAAGGTCTCAGCTGTGTGGAGGGCAATGGTTGGACTTGTTCTGAAGCCCTCGTGGGAATGGAAGGGTGAGTGGCGTCTGGAGTAAGAACCTTTATTGGACTCACCAGTAGTGTTTATGGGTATGAGAGAAGTAGAAAGGCCTGGAAGTTAGAATATAAGAGGAAGATAATGGGACATTGTTAAACCTTAGAATTTAAACCTTGAGAATCTGGCTGTGACCCTATCGCAGAATCCTGTCTGTGCTTTTCTCCTGCCACTTGGTGTCTGGACCAGTTGCACAGCCTTTACAACTTCCTCTCTTTCACTGTCAGCAAACAGAGTGGAGAATGACCGGGTCAGAGCACCACGTGCCTGTGTGCTCTCGCCCCTCTCCCGCTGAATGCTCGCATGCCCAGCTGCTCGCTAGGCGCCTGCCTCTGTGATCGTACAGCCCGGACAGGCCTCCCTTCCCTCTTGATACTTGCCACCTTGTAACTCCTGATGTGAACTTCATCTGTCTTCTGTAAGACTTAGAACTTCTAAGGAGCAAAGACCTTAACTCCCTCTCCTCGTTGCTTAGCATGGCATCTCCCGAACCAGTTCAGTGTAAAATTTTAAAAACCACAGAAACAGGATCTTTTGATGGACTCCTGCAGCTGAAAGAGACCATCAAGAGCATCCTGTTCACCTGTTGATGTGTAAGGAACGACACAGATACAGTGGGCTACCCGGAGGTGGGGACAGAGCCAGACTCTAAGCCCCCACCAGTTTAGTGCTCTTTGCCCCGTGCTGTCAATCCTTCCCCTTGAAACAACTAGGCAGTGGTTCAGTTTTGTTGCTGTTGAGTTTTTCTCTTGTCTCTTCATTTATATTTTGATTTTTCTGATACATTTTTTAAAATGCTCTTGACTTTTAGTTTCTCTTTTACCTTTACTTTTACAGTTGAGGTCATTGAATTTACTTTGGTTAATGTTTGGGGCCAGTTAGCCATTTCAGTGGGATTTTTTGACATAACTTAGAGAGTTCCTTGAAATGCACTCTGAGAGGTCATTCCTAGATAGCAAACTCCCTCCACTACTGTGATCTGTCATAGTTTCCCCTTGGTCTTCAAAGAGTCAGATTGCCTAGGTTCACAGTGAAACTCGATTTCTTTAGTAATTCTGTAATACTCTAGATAATCTGTTTTTTTCATATTTCTGAGTTAAAACAATGGAGTTGACCTTAGTTTCATCTGAATAGTACTTTATCCTTAGCTCCTTAAAGCAGTAGCTTGTCTCGACCTGAGGATCCTGGCACGTTGGTGTCATGATGTCTCTAGTCTTAGCCCTGACAGTGCATTCCTTGGGAACTTGGAATTTTTAGGCCACATGCTTTTTTCATTCCCGGGAGTTTTCTTATGTTCTGAGTTTTTTTTTTTTTAATGATACTCAAAGCCTTTTTGCCTTCAAATTCTTGTTCACCCTTTCTTCCTCTTGACTTGGTATTTGTGTTGTTTGTTCTGTCTTTTAACATTTTACTGTATTTTTAAAATTTTTGACTCTTAATTAAATTATTTCCATAATAAATAGTTTCGTATGGGATTTATCATTTCTCTGTCGAATGGGTTCTGCTCTGATGTGCTTCCACTTCAGGATCATTGGAGGAGATGTAGGCCAAGTCATATATTCTTGAGCTCTAAGAGACTAAAGATTCTACTTATAAAAAAGTTCTACTTTTAGAACTTTTTTTTTGAGTGTGTGCGCTACCGGGGATTGAACCCAGGGGCGTTCTACCTCCGTGCTACACCCTTGTCCCTATTTTTTTATACTTTATTTTGAAACGGGTCTCACAAAGTTGCGGAGGGCCTCACTAGGTAGAGAGAGAGACGGAGAGAGAGAGAGAGAGCTGAGGCTGGCCGCGAACCCAGATCCTCCGGTCTCTGCCTCCCAAAGTACTGGGATTACAAGCGTGCGCCACCACTCCCGGCCTAGAAGTTTTAATTAGATTTGAATTTCTTTTTTATGCCCTGATTTTCTTGGGCCATCCCAAGAAAGCTCTTGGTGGTGTAGAAAGTGACTTTCTTATACACACCTTCCTTTGGAGGGAGAAGCACCCTGGGCTTCCTGACTGCTCCCTCCCAGCAGCCTTTCCCAGTCATGCTCACCCTCTTTTTCAAAATGATGGAAGTACACATGATTTGTTTTCTTTTTTCTTTTTTTTTTTTTTACTTTTAATGAAGCCAAAATGACTTTCTCTTTTTCTGATAAGATGATCTTGAAGATGTTGGGAAAATGACAGCTGAAAACAAAATTGTTGTAGACAGAAGTGACCTGATCCCCAAAGTGCTGACTTTGAACGTAGGTGACGAGTTCTGTGGTGTGGTCGCCCACATCCAAACGCCGGAAGACTTCTTTTGTCAACACTTGCAGAGTGGGCGTGAGTAAACTTCCTCAATTTGTTCTGTCACAATAACATACTTCAAGAGACTTGACGTACAAAACTAAAGGTATAGTCTGCATTTGTTTTGCTTAAGATGCGCTCTGTGTCTGCAGATGAGCTCGCTGAACTTCACGCATCGCTCAGTGAGTACTGTGGCCAAGCATCTCCACGCTCCGATTTTTATCCGACCATTGGTGATATTTGTTGTGCCCAGTTTTCAGGTAAGGAAAGAGCACTATTGAATGTTTTCCTTATAGTTCAGTAAAAAACAATTGAAACAGAATCTTTGAGTTGCATTGAATAGCTGCATTTGAAGCCTGAGTATGTTTTTAAATATGTCCAGCCAGGCATGTGGCACATGCTTATAATCCCAGTACTTGGGAGGCTGAGACGGGAGGATCGCAGGTTTGAGGACAGCCTCAGCAATGTTGCAAGACTCTCAGCAACCTAGCAAGACCCTGTTTCACAACAAAAAAGAATTAAAAAGGCTGGGGGTGTAACTCAGAGGTAAAATGCCCCTGGGTTCAATCCCCAGTACCACAAAATAAGTGAATAAATAAGTCCAATTAAATTGTGTAAGGGGGAGAGCCTGTGAGTGTGTAGAGGGTGGGAGGTAGTAAAGGAGGTTTTTATCATTTTCTGCCCTTTGGTGTTTGGAGATTGGTACAGATAATTCTGTTTACCTAAATATGGGCTGTAGAACCCCCTACACACATGTTCATGTCTTCTCAGTTTCATTTGGAATAGCAGAGAGGGCCTGGAAGTCTGAGCTGTCGTGCCTTTGCGGCTTACCAGTCTCGCCTTGTGACAGCCTGGTTCTGTTACTGTCTGCTGAAGGGAGGCCCAGCTGCTTCACGGAGGAGGAGAGACAAGCAGCAACCCCCAGCACAGTGATTGTTAGGCTTGTGGAGTCCAGCGTCTCTCTCCACAGGCACTCTAGAAATAGCCCTGCCCGATGCCTTAGCCAGTGGTTCCTGTACTGATCAAGACCTTGGGGAGTCGCTTGGTCAGGACATGTTCTGTCCTACTGAGCTCTCTACTACAGAGACAGGCATGTACATAAATAATGACAGCATATGACATAATGAGTAAGCTAATAATCAAGGTTACACTTAAGGAAGTGAAGGTCTCAGATAAGCACAGGTATCAGTGTTCAGTAAACATGCCCGTCCAATAAAGCTTGATATTCTGTTAAAGTAAAACCTACAAATGACCACCTCTAATTTGGGGAGGTTATGTTTTTATCTTCATTGGAAAACTATTTGAGGTTGAGTCTCTTCTCATCTCTTCTCATTTCAGAGGATGACCAGTGGTACCGTGCCTCTGTTTTGGCCTATGCTTCTGAAGACTCAGTACTGGTCGGATATGTCGATTATGGAAACTTTGAAATCCTTAGTTTAACAAGACTTTGTCCCATGATTCCAAAGTTATTGGAATTGCCAGTGCAAGCTATAAAATGTGTGCTGGCAGGTATGAAATTTTTATGATCTCCCCCTTCTTAAAATATTAAAACCTAAAGGTGAAAGTTGAAACATGAAAAGATAAACAAGGCAGGGAAAACCTGCTTGTAAGACAGTAAGAACATGATGATCTTATGCTTAGAAATTACCCTGCATGCCACCTTCCCCACCAGGATCAAGGGTTTCTTTCCATGTCAATCTTTATATAAGTATACTATATTTTAACTAATATCCAGTATCAGAAAGATATTTCCAGACAGGCATGGTGGCGCACTCCTGTAATCCCAGTACTTGGGAGGCTGAGACTGGAGGATCACAGGTTCAAGACAAGCCTCAGCAGCTTGGCAAGACTCTCAGCAACCTAGCAAGACCCTGTTTCAAAACAAAATATAAAAAGGGCTGGGGGGTGTAGCTTAGAGGTAGAATGCCTCTGGGTTCTATCTCCAGTATCACACACACAAAACAATTTCCAAGTTTTTGCTGTTTGAAACTACATTTTGCAACATATCCACGACCATTTCCTGAGGATGTGTTGGAGATATAGTTGCACTGCACAGTGCTTTTTGGGAGGCGCCCCCTTGGGAGGAACGGGGGTGTCGCTGAACATGCTGCTTTCCATGTTTGTGATGCCTACTGTGCATTGTCCTCCGGAGAGGGTTGAACTTAGATTACACACCCACCATGAAAGTATGAGGGAGTGAATTTCTTTACACGTACGTGCACTGGAGAGAGTTTTCTGTATTACTTCATCTTGGCCAATTCTGATAAGCTAAAAACTAAATCGTTTCAGTTTGCTTCCTTACCAAAAAGTACCTTAAGTACTTTTTGTCAATTACTAGGCTCTTCTATTTTCTGAACTGACTTAGGTGTGGCCTCGGGGTTGATTTGTATGTGCCGTTGAGTATTGACTTGTGCTACAGATGTCTCATGTGTTCCTGTGAGAGACCAGTATTTCTTCTTGGATTGTTTCATACTTTTGTTTATGATTTTCTTAAAAACTTTATGGAAGTAAAATTTACACACCATAAAATAACTGTTTTACATATACAGTTAAATAATTTTTAGTAAGTTTGCCAGGTTGTACAATCATCACCATGATCCATGGTCCAGGTTTAGAACATTTTCCTGACTGCAGTGAGATCTCATGTGCCTGCTTTACAGCTAAGCCTTGCTCCCCAGGCAACCGCTAATCTACTATCTACATAGTTTGCTTTTCTAGACATGTTGTATCAACAGAATGATTTTTTAATACAGAAATATGAAACCTAGCCGGGCGTGGTGGCGCACACTTGTAATCCCAGTACTTGGGAGGCTGAGACAGGAGGATCACAGGTTTGAAGCCAGGCTCAGCAACTTAGTGAGGCCCTGTTTCAAAATAAAAAGGAAATAGAACGGGGGGGGGTGTATCTCAGAGGTAGAATGCCTCTGGGCTCAATCCCCAGTGCCACACACAAAAAAAGAAATATGAAACCTGTATATAGGATTTTTCTTAATTCTGTTTATTTTCATATATAGAAGATCCTTCTGCGCAAGTGGGACTTTCTGGTTCCAGTGTTTGCCATAGTTTTAACTTTGCGGAAGTCAGGAGTTAAGTATCAAAATGCTAGTTTCAGGAATTATTTTAACATTCTTTTAAACAATTCTTTGTTAGGGATAAAGCCATCATTAGGAATTTGGACTCCAGAAGCTATCAGCCTCATGAAAAAAACTGCACAGAACAAAATGGTCACAGTGAAAGTGGTGGACAGGTTAGAAAACAGTTCCCTGGTGGAGCTTATAGACGAATCTGTGACGCCTCATGTCAGCGTTTCTAAAGTTCTCATAGATGCAGGCTTTGCCGTGGAGGAAAAGGAGAGAGTGACGGACAAACCCAGTAACATGCCAAAGGCCAGTGGTGAGTGGCATGTCTACCAGAGCGCGTCTGTGCGGGAGTTCGGGGCTTCTGTAAATGTGTGGGTTTTCATACTTTCAAGGAGAATTGGTATTGAGTGCCTTTTCATCTTTTTAAATCTAGCAGTCATCTAAATACATTTAAAATTATGTTTGAAAACTTAAAATATTTGTTGCAAGTTTTATGGGTCTCTGGCAGCTGAAGATTGATTAGAAATGTGAATTTGAAATTCAGTGAGGTAGTAATGATTAATTATAACTGATTTTACTTATTTTTTGATACTGGGGATTGAACCCTCGGGCACTTTGCTACTGAGCAACACCCCCAGCCCTTTTGTTTTGTTTTGAAACAGTCTCGCTAGGTTGCAGAGAGTCTTGCTATGTTACTGAGGCTGTCCTTGATCCTACCACTATGATCCTCCTGTCTCAGCCTCCCAAGTACTGGGATTACAGGTGTCCACCACCATACCTGGCATCTTCAGCCCTTTTTAAAAATTTTTTGAGCCAGGCATGGTGGCGCATGCCTGTAAGCCCAGTACTTGGAAGGCTGAGAAAGGAGGATCACAGGTTTGAGGATAGTCTCAGCAAGTAGTGAGACTCTCATCAACCTAGCGAGACCCTGTTTCAAAATAAAAATAAAATAGCGCTGGGTGTAGCTCAAAGGTAGAATGCCCCTGGATTCAATCCCCAGTGCCACAAAATTAAATAAAGAAAATTTTTGAGACAGGGTCCCCCTTACTTGCCTAAGCTAGTCTCAAGCTTTCTACCCTCCTGCCTCAGCCTCCCCTGTAGCTGGGATTACAGATGGGTACCGCCGTGCCTGGCTGTAAGACTGGTTATTAAGGTTGACTTTCGTGTCAAGTCACTCAGAATGTCAGTTAATTCTTCAGAAGCAGATTCCTCAACAACCCATCCCCTGCTACAGCTTCCCTCACTCTGCCCATTTCTCATGTTCCATTGTTTTCACAGTTCCCTGGGGTGTAAGAGGAGAAGCAAACCCATCGCAGTGGACATGGGTTGAGCTTGCTGTTGACCAAACAGTAGATGTTGTGGTCTGTATGATATATAATCCTGGAGAATTTTATTGCCATGTCCTAAAAGAAAATGGTAAGTTGACTCTTCTCATTTATTTATTTTTACAAATAAATTGGCATAGATAACAATATAAGATGAATTTGTTACTGAGATGAGTTATAATAAAAGTACTCTCTAAGAAGGGCCAAATGAGTATTTGTATTTTGGTTGTTTTTTTTTTTTTGAGGTACTGGGGATTGAACCCAGGGGCATTCTACCTCTGAGCTACACCCCCAGTCCTATTTTATTCTTTATTTTGAAACAGGGTCTCACTAAGTTGTGGAGGGCCTCACAAGTTGCTGAGGCTGGCTGCAAACCTGCGATCCTCCTGTCTCAACCTCCCAAGGTCTGGGATTACAAGTGTGCACCACCACAACCCGCTGAGTATTTGTATTTCTAAGAAAGATTTGGTTATACTTAGTTGGCATATTTTGTCTTAAGCTGTTATTTTTACTCTCAGCAACCTCTATGTATTTGAACCAACTTAGGTTTCATAAAACGTCTCCTAAATTAATTTTTGAGAATTAAATTTAATTGTTGATTTTATTGATGTATTACATATATATAAATACCCACATACGAGTATGACATAATGAATTATCACAAGGTCAACATGTGTATGTGTGTGTGTGTGTGAGAGAGAGAGAGAGAGAGAGATTAAACCCAGGGGCTCATACATGTTAGGCAAGTGTTCAACCATTGAGCTACATCCCCAGACTTTTTGAAAAATTTTCTTGGAACAGGGTCTCACTCAATTGCCCAGGCTATTCTCAAATTTGCAGTCCTCCTGCCTTAGCCTATGTAATTCACACATAGCTAGAATTACAGGCATGTGCCACCATGCCCAGCTAAGGTCAGCACACTCGTATAACCAGCCTCTTGGTCAAGAAATAAAACCTCACCAATATACAAAAACTTTTCTGCATGTCTCCTTCTACCACTATCCCTCTCTTTCAAAAGGAAACACTCAACTGGGTGTGGTGGCGCACGCTTGTAATCCCAGCTCTTGGGAGGCTGAGACCAGAGGATCCAGGTTCGCGGCCAGCCTCAGCTACTTAGTGAGGCCCACAGCAACTTAGTGAGACCCTGTTTCAAAATAAAGAATAAAAAATAGGGCTGGGGGTGTAGCTCTGAAGTAGAATGCCCCTGGGTTCAATCCCCAGTGCCAAAAAAAAAAGAATCACCTGGAAAATGGGCTACTATCTTCATATAGGATAAAACAAAAAAATTTTTCTTTTTATTTATATTCATAGGTGATTTTTATTAGTATATAGTATAAAACTCAAAAGTTACAAGAGTATATAATCGAAAATAAGTTTCCCAGTTCCTTTTCTCAATTTTCTAAATACTTTAGAAGTACTCTATACATATACTTGTATAAATGTATGTATTCCCTTTTTTAATGTATCCATAAATAGTAAAATACTGTAAATAACTTTTTCACTTCTTTCCCCCACTGTATCTTGGATGTCAGTTCACATAGTGTTTTCTCCATTAATTTTTTTTTTTTTTTTGTGGTACTGGAGATTGAACCCAGGGGCATTCTACCCCTGAGCTACACCCCCAGACCCATTTTTTATTCTTTATTTTGAAACAGGGTCTCACTAAGTTGCGGAGGCCTCACTAAGTAGCTGAGGCTGGCTGCGAAC
>PVJS01038418.1:0-19417 GCA_004027185.1 Glis glis
CTACATGTGGGGGGGAGGCGGGGGGGAGGCGGGGGGGAGGGACACCAAGAGCTGTGTGCATGTATGTTAACACCAAACTGATACTCATTGTGAAGGGAGACTACAATGCACCAATAAAAAAAATAAATAAATAAATAAAAAAAAATAAAACAAAGAATCAAAAAAAAAAAATAAAATAAAGACAATGTTTCCCGCTTTTCCAGGCATTCACAGACTTCCTTCTGATTTCCATGTTGAGCCTGTTGACTTCAAAGTGTCCTTTCAGCAACACTCAGAAGGCGGGAGACTCGGTCGTGTTCTGGTTCCTTGACTTTGCTCCATGCTCAAAACTTGTTTGAAATTTGTTGGGTGCTGGCTAGAAGAAGTTCCATAGGTGGCAGAGAATGACAACTGTCTGGCCTCAAACCTCTTTTCTGGAATGATTACAAAACCAAGTAAAGACTGGGGAACTGGGTATCATTTTGCCATCAGTTCCAATAAGGCAGGAGAACATTGACAAAGGTGGGCACTTTATTTATTTTATTCTTTGTTTGTTTATTTATTTTTGGCATGGAGGATTGAACTCAGGGACATCCTCCCCACCCCCAGCTATACCCTTAGACCTATTTATTTGTTATTTATTTATTTTGAAACAGGATTTTACTAGGTTGCTAAGGGTCTCCTAAATTGCCGAGGCTGGCTGCGAATCTGTGATCCTCTTGTCTCAGCCTCCCAAGTACTGGGATTACAGGTGTGAGCCATCACACCCAGCAGAAGGCACTTTATATAGGGCGCTCCTATCTCTTTCCCCTGACATTTTGAAATCTCAGGAAACCGGACCTACACCAGAGTTTGAAGAACAATAATCTCCTGATTCACAAATTACGAGATCGCTTAGATATGCATGAGAGGTCAAGGTACATGAAGATAGCTATCTTCATTTGCTTTTATTTCACATTCCTGACTGCAGTTCAGGATTTTCCCTGTGGGGCGGATGAATGAAAGAAACCCCTCCCAGAAGAGCTCTATGGGTTGCATCCAAAAAGATTGTCCGCCTCATCCTGAAGCCAGCATTGTTCTAATAATAAAAACCAGATGGGCTTTCAATGTGCTGCTTAGGCCAGTGTGTAGCTTCCTGTAGCCACAGTCCTTCTGTCCCGTTTCCTTGGTCCATGTGGTTGACCTTAGGATATATTTGATCATGACACATGATCATGGGCAGCCACAGTGTTAAGATATGCCAAGCTTTGCATCCCACCCATGACAGAGCGCTCACTACCCAGCCAACTGTCTGTGATTCAGTTGGGTAATTAATTTTACTTTGCCATTAAGCACATTCAGAACAATTTTTATATCATTTGTAGTTTAGACGAAGCTCGGATGAGATAGGCGCAACTGGCGGAAGCATGCAAAAATTCAGACAATGTACGAATTTATCATCCTATGGGATAAGCTACTTGGTGATTTCATGGAATTCAACAGTCCATTTTTTAAAATTACGTCTTATTTTGACAAACTGATTTTATCACTGGAACCTAGCCGGCTGCACTAATGTTTGCCAAGATGAAAGTCTTTTCACAATGCTAATGTCTTCAGACCATAACTTTGGATCCTTCATGCTGTCTCCCCTTCATAGGGTTTTCCAAAGATCTAAGTCGAATAATGAGAATTCATAGGCTTTTTCCTCAAAGCTTTCTGAACCCCTGTAACCCACTTGCCACTGTTTGTAGAACACTCCTCGGAGTACTCTGGAAGCCAGTTGTTGATGTGCAGTTTTTCTAAAGACTTGGGACAAGGGCCACATCATTTTAATCTGGGGAACGACTCTTTTGAGCAAGTCCCAGATAAAGTTAGTGATTTACGAAAGCTTTTATCCGTCTCCCGATGGCTTTACAGAGTGGAACACTACATGACCCGTGTGATTTGTTTTCATTTACAAAGGTGCAGAGGCTTTGAATTTAAAAATGGAACGTTTTCTTCTCGTGCCAAATGTAAACAATTTAACATCCATTTCCCATCCAGCTATTTTACCAGTTCAAAAGAGTTTATATGAATCTTATCTGTATTATATTTCCTGCTGATTGGCAGTGCCTCCTGCTTTAGCTGGGAAGCCAAAAATGTGCTGGCTCGGATTTGAACAGGAAAGGAATAACAAAGAAAACTGGGAAATAAATGTAATGAGTGGTTACGGGGTGCTGAAAACTATACTTATCGTTTCTTATTCTTGTGGAGTTGGTGCTACCATATTGATTTATGCCTGGGAAGTCTTTTATGGAAACATACAACAAAAGCTTCAGAGTATTTTGTCAACAAGAAAACACAGTTTACCCTATCTTCAAAGTCCCCATCTATTCCTGATTTGAGCAATTTCATATTCCTTGCCGCTGAGATCTCCCTGAGCCCTGGAGGAGGTTTGCATTGGATACAGTAATTCACCATAGAAAAGAACCCCAGAATGTCACAGAGCATGTTTCCAAGACCAGAGAAATAATTCTGTAGGGACCACGAGGAGTCCAGAGAACGAAAAGTGTTGTGGCTATTCCAGGACAACTTAAGTGTCAGTTTACTGAGCCCCTGAGACCCATCTTTTTTCCCTTTCAGAATGTGAAAGACACTCATTTGACTTACTGCTCGAAGACCTTACATCTCTCTCTCATATTCAAGGCCTGGATGATTGGAAAGGAGAGGAGGAAAAGAATAAAAACAGTTGTCTAGACATTTCCTAGTGGAGTATCATATTTATAAACCATTTTCCTTGCCTTGGCCTAACAAAACGTTATGAAGAGAGATAAAAAGTTAGATCATAAACTTGGTTTCTAGTGCAAGGAGGACAGGCAAGATTTATGGCTTTTTTGCAAAAATTAAACATTAATTTTACTTCAAGGTCATATAACCAACAGTTTCTATCAAGAGCCTTTCTCTAGCTACTCTTACCAGAATGTTCTCATTCATTGCTCTTGTTTCCCCAGCCCCACATTCCCTCACACTACTCGCATTTTACTTTATCCCCAAATTCCACTCCACTCTCAAGTTTGATTTAATTGGACTTACAAAATACATATGGGCAGCATATTATTTATTTTTTTACTACATACCCTGAATTTCTTGTCAATCAACATCATGGCTATCATCACTATCATCTAATTGTTGGATGTTTGTATTAAAGATAAGACACAGTAATACGATGACTTTAGTACTAGCTAGAGAGGGGCAGTGTGTGGACATGTGTTCTGAGGTTCAGTAGTTGAGAGAGGAGTAGAAGGAGCATTTCAAGAGTTGCAGGTCCCAGTTCTTGAGTAAGGCATGTGACATGACAGAGCCTCTCTTTACACGTCTGTAAAAAGAAGACATGGTGCCTGATATCCTGGACAGTCTTCTGATATCCTGAACAGTTTAAAAGAAACTTCTTAAAAGTTTCTTTTAAAGTTTCTAAGCCTATTGTTGCATTTCCAGGAAGCTGACTATTTCCCTAAAGTTTTCTTCCTGGCATTAGATGCCCTTATATGAGAAGCTCAAAGGGTTTTCCTAGAATGTACATCTACCGATCTTCATTTTCACTTTGTTGAATATTATTGGGTCATCATGCCTTGATCGCTAGCCTACTTATCCCCCATCAGCCAGCGCGCCCATGTTGGGGGGGCCAGAATGTCCACGGAATAGGGACATTCTGCAGAGCCAGTGGAATGGTGCGTATGATGGTAAAATATCTGGTGAAGGAAAACACACCAACCAGAAGTTATAATTTACATTTCACATACGTTTCCTACCCTCCTGTCCTTTTCTTTGCTGCATGCCTTCTCCTCTCTTTACAAAGAAATATACTGATTTCCTGTCCCCGTATTTACATATGGTTTTCATTTAAAAGGTCATCGATTATTTGGACAATGATAACAAGATATTTCATTAAAAAGTAATCTCCAAATATTGAGCAACTCCAGAGATGGAATACTCTCATTAAGTTCATTTGATGATAGGTAGTATGGACAGTTAAAATTGAAGGAGGAGGCTTATATTTCTCAGCTTCAAAAACCCAGCCTCAGATGGAACACCTGGAGGTAAGATTATTTTTGAGGAAGGTACAAGTTTAGTCAAATAATATCCTAAATGTGTACATTTTGCTTCTTACCAAGACACTACTCCAAGAGAAGCGGTGCCTGGCTCAAGTGAGATGCTCAAAGGATACCTGTGAGAGCATTGAATGGAGCCATGAGAAAGCTGCCTTTCTATTACATACACATATACATATACATACACATACACATATACATACACATACACATATACATATACGTGTATGTATATATATTAATAACTGACTAATGTGTGGTGATTATTCTTCAAAGATGGAGAAATAATATTAGTGGGTTTCATGTGCTGGCTTTCTTTACCTGTTTGTTTTCTTCCCCCAACAGAAAACTATTAGCCTCCTTCGGTGCTCATACTATTTAGGCCTCATTGAGATTTGACACTATACACAGTTCTGTCTTAAAGCACTAGGTCGTTTCATAGGTAAGTGGATGCTTCCCTCGCAATCAATGGAGAGACTCGCAGGGACACTATTAGATTCATTTATCCAGGGGCACTGGCTGAACTTGTATCATATAGTTAATGACCCAGTTTTTCCTTTTTTATGATAGTGAAAATATGACACTTTATGAAAATGTTCCAAACAAATTTCTTATCAATAAATAACACCAGTTTTCTTGATCGAAATGAGGAAGTGGAGTCCACAGAATCCCCATGTTCCTTTATGGTGAGGTAGGATAGGAGAAATAAAAGAAAGAGGTAGAAATGAGGCATAAAGAAAGAACAAGGAAAATGTGACTTTAATATGGAAGCTGTGGCAACATTCCCCAATGCCCTTACTCCTCAAGCCAGGCCTATCAATCCCCGGCCCCAACAAAGTCTGTTAGTCTCAAATGTCTTAGGAATTTATAAGTATTTACTAATTACCCTGAGCACTGTTGACTATCCTCAAGGAGGTATCTATTGATCAGGTAATACAAACCACAAATAAAGATCAGGAAGGGGAAGGGTACCATACTGGAAATTCACTTACTAGCAAAATACCCTGAACTGTTAATTATGAAACCTAGGAACAGTTAAACAGGAGAGATATATATTGATCAAACCACAGAGATTAAACAAAAGAGTAATCTCCTTGGGCACTATAGCCATCCCACCTGTGAATAGTTTAAACAAAATATATACCTGCTGATAAAATAGTGAAGGCCCCAGCAGGACCCAGCAGATGCCCCAAACCCCCCAAATCATCTTGTGAGTACAGGACTGATGTCATCCTCACATACTTCCTCCAACCCACCCCTCATAAAAGTCTCCTATAAAAGAAGAGCCATGAACCCCCAAATGCATCTCTTACTCTGGAGATGGCTTGCACTCTCCCTCAAATGTGTTATTTCTTACTTTCCTGAATAAATCTCTGTCTTGTCCCTCACTGGCTTGTGCTGAAATTCTTTCCCATCATGTAAACCAATGCCCCCACCAGACCTGAGTTGAGTTCCCCTCTCTCCCCCACTGGGAACCACTCCAGACCCTTCACAGGAACTCTCCTGTGGCAATGGGATTAATATTTTATAGTTCTATGAAAGCGCTAACTGTGCTCACAGAGTGGCCTTTGTTTTATTTTAGCACACAATGGATAAAAACGATGACATTGATCACTGGTTATCTTTGAGTAGTAGGATGACTGGTGATTTTTAATTTATTACTCAAACTTTTCTTTATCCTAACTTTTTTTTTACGACATAACTGATTTTATAATCAAATGAAACAAAATAAAATTCTTTCCATTTTGAGAAAAAATATACCTTACTCAAGGGGGAAAAAAAAAACTCACAAAACAACAACAGCAGCAAAATTTTAGTTTCCATATCTTACCCCAGAGCTGGGTGTTTCAGACTATAGACCACAATTTTCAGACCCCATCCTGGAGATTCTGAGTCAGTAACTCAGGATGGGGCCTGAGGATAAGCATGTCTAGCCAGCTTTGAAGGAACCAGATCTAATGATGAAATATCACATGGATATGGTTCTTGGCTTATATTTGTGACTAAATTAATCCTAACAAAAATTATTCCTTGTCTATAACTATCACAGGTAAGAGGGAAATTTTCTGCATCAAAATCTGTTTAACAGTGTCACCATCATACTTGATATACTGTTTTGAATTCCTTCAAATAGAAGAATCTGGGGTTAAAGAATTATCAAAAGGCTCAGCTCCACTAGAAAAAAAATGTGATTTCACCCCAGAAGCGACTTAAATAAACCCCATATTCTCAGTTCAGCATCCTGGAGTTTAATTTGTCTAGGCCCTGGAAGCCCAGGACCCTCCAAAACCAGGCCCTGAGAAAACACAGACTGATATCTAAAGTCAGGGTCAAATCAATAGGGCAGTGGCTTGGAACCAAGTTTTTATCTGGAGCTTTGGTACAAGAATGGACTCTCAGTATCGAAATCATGGGTCATCCCTAAGCAACGGATTAGCCAGTCAGTGAACTGAACTGAGTTAGTTTCATCACCAGGTTTCATTTGAAATGTCAAGGAAGAAAAACTCACAGGGAAAGAGAGGGAAAGAAATGGATGTGAAGAGCTCTCAAAAATTACAAAGGGCCAGACCTTGTGTAAGATATCTATATTAAAGGAGTATTTTAATGCCGGGCGTGGTGGCGCATGCTTGTAATCCCAGTACTTTGGGAGGCAGAGACCGGAGGATCCGGGTTCGCGGCCACCCTCAGCTCTCTCTCTCTGTCTCTCTACCTAGTGAGGCCCTCCACAACTTTGTGAGACCCGTTTTCAAAATAAAGTATAAAAAAATAGGGCCGGGGGTGTAGCACAGAGGTAGAATGCCCCTGGGTTCAATCCCCGGTACCGCAAAAAAAAAAGGAGTATTTTAATGAAAATAAGTACCAGGTTAATTATAATTTTGCTGATTGGACCATATCACCGAGGTCTAAGTGCATCTTCCCACCACTGAATACCTTTAACTGACTAGTAATGCTGATATTTATGGAGTCTCTGCTCAGTACTGTGCATTTCCTGATTTAGCCATCCCCACATGATCACTTCAAACAGGTGACCCACAAGCACCAAGTCTTTGAGTGTTTTCAAGGTCAGTGTCACATTGGCAAAAGTGTTCCTTTAGATTTTGCCATAGAGTGACAGCTAGAGAATCTTCTTACATATGTGAAATGCATGTATGCATGTTTATGTATATATGTGATAGAAAAGGGCGTGTTCGCAAGTACATATGCCTGAGGTAGGGGTGGACACGTGTTTCAGTCAGCTTTCTAGCTTTCTCACTGATGTGAGCAAACCCCTGACTGCAGCACCTTGAGATTTCAGGGGTTCAGTCCATGTTACGCCAGGTGAAGTCCTTGGAGCTCAGGGTATGGCATGGTGTTGGGGAGCAGACATTAGAGAGGGAGGAAAGGAGAGAGAAAGAGAGAGAAAGAGAGAGAGAGAGAGAGAGAGAGAAAGAGAACAAGGGCTCTGCTCTCACATCATGAAGGTCAGAAGCCAGAGAGAGCTCATAGGGGGGTTCAAGGACACATGCAAAGTCCCCAAGGCTACCCTCACAGATCCACCTCCTCTAGCCACACACTACTTTATCGCCCAATAAATCTATTACAATGGATCCATCCACTGATGAGATTAGAACCCTTGTAATTCAATCATATCATCTCTAAACATTAATATATGAGCTCTTCGGGGGGACCTTCTATATAGAAATCATAACGACACATGAGCATGATTTATTTAGGAGGCTAATTCCTTCCCCTTTTCCTTTAAGTGCCTCTCTGTCTCTACATTATTCCAGAAGGGGGGTAAGGAGAGATGAAGGAAGAGGGAGAAAGGAAAAAGAAAAGAAAATGACCAAGAATAAAAAGAGAGAGGGAAGGAGAGAAAATGATATGAAGGAGCAACTAGGGGAGTACGATTAGGAAAAGAGTGGAGGAGTGCATTTGGGAATCTGGCTTGCCCCTGCCCTGCCCATCTTATCTTTCCTCAAATTCCCCAGCTGTCACTAGACTCTTTCCCCATGTGTCTCCCACCCACTTCCCAACCCTGTGCATGGCAAAGCTTTTGTCTCATACCTCCACATATGGCCCCCAACACTCCAGCTAGAATCAGAAATTACAAACAAAACAAAACAAAAAAAACCCTCACGTTCCCACCATTAGGATTGTGCCAGGAAGCTAATTAAAGGAAACACAAAAGCCTATGAGAAATTTCTGACACTTTCCTATTCTTTAAAAGTACGTATGGTGAGTGCACAACTCCATAATACCCTTCCGAGGGACCTTTCCACGTCCTTCCAGCTCCGGAGACCTATTTAAATTTACGCAGAAGGATATCCACAGCCCTCCTTCAAACTGAATTCAAAACTGCCCATTACTCTGCACCCCATTACGCATTCCATTCTTCTCAGGGTTTTATTTTGAGGATGTACATTGCTGGGTAAAGAGAGGCCTTTAGGGTACAGTATATTTCAAAACACAATTAGAATAAAGTCTTTCAAGTGGAAATGTAAAATGCATTTGTATTCTATTAAAGCCTTTGGCCTTATCAACCGCAGAGGGCTCCTTTACAAGGTCATTAGTAACCAGCCTCACACAATAGGCAACAGCTGCACAAAAACAAACAGGGGCCCCAAACACCGCAATAACTTCCCGTACCTGTTCTTGTTTGCTTGCTGAGCTCTCGAACATGGGGAGTTGCTGAAATACATAAAAGCGTAACAGCTTGAGTCAATATTTGTTAGCCTAAGCGAGTGATTTTATTTAGCTAGATGACTGAACCCTTTGAATAAATACATCTCCTGGTCAGCAGGAGAACAGACCCAGGCAGGTTCTTGGGGGAGAGCTAAGGTCAGAACCGGCTCTGCCCTTGGGGTGGGTCTGAGGTGGGGCCTTGAGTCATCAGAGGGCTCTTACCTGGCCCTTTCCCTGCAAAGACAAGGGGTTCTGTGTCAGAGGTGGGGAGATGCACTCTCTCTCTTCTAGGCTAGGGCTTGTCATCACATTCACCTGAAGGATTTGCTCAAGCACTGATTGCTGGACTCTCAGCTGCTGATTCGCTACATCTTGGGTGGGGCCTGAGAGAATTCACTTTTCTAAAGCATTCCCAGGTGATGTTGATGCTGCTGGTTCTGGGACCACACTTGGAGAACAACTGGTCTAGACCAACTCCTTCCAATAGAAATGTAATGTGAGACACATGTATAATTTGAAATCTTTCAGTAGCTGTGTTAAAAGATATAAAAAACACATGAAATTAATAATATTGCCATTTCTCTCGGTATCCATGGGGGAGTAGATTCCAGGAAACTCCTGAAGATACCAAAATCCTAGAATGCTCAAGTCCCTTATAAAATGGTGTAATATTTGCCCATAAGCTAAGCATTTTCTCCTGTAAACTTTAAGTCACCTCCAGGTTACTTATAATAGCTAATATACTCTAATACTATATTGTTATACGGTATTGTTTAGAGAATGTTTCAGTCATCATTCTCATTGCTGCAACCCAAAACACCTGATGACTACAACTTAGAGGAAGGAAGATTGATTTGCTCACAGACCTGGAGATTTCAGGGGTTCAGTTCACATTAGGCCAGTGGAGTCTGCAGAGTGCAGGGCATGGTGGCAGGAATCATAGAGAGCTAGTGAAGGTGGTCTATGGACATATCTATAGTCCCCAAGGCCACACTTCCGTGAGCCACCCCCTCCAATCACACTCTTGCCTATGTAATGGATCCAATAGATCCATTACAATGGATTCATCTACTCACGATTCAATTTATATCACTTCTGACCATCAATACATCTGACCACTGAAATCTTCAGTGAGCATTCTATATCCAAACCATAATAGAGAACAATATCAACAACAACAAAATAGGTCTGTATGTGTTCAGTACAGATGAATTTTTTATAATATTTCCCTAATATTTTTCATCCATCTTGGGTTGAATTCACACATGTGGAATCCATAGATATGGAGGGCTGACTGTATACCCTGCATGTTATTATTTAAAAATACAATCAAAGTACAAATTGTTGACATATTCTATGTTCTTTTTCTTGGTAATCAGTTTTCAGGTGCCAGTGTGCATTTAACACTCACAACACACCTTAATTTGGACTAGCCACATTTCAAGTGCTCAATAGCCTCCTGTTACTTGAGGCTCTGTTATTGAATAACATAGTTCTAGATCATTCTCTGAATATCCAGGAGCCATGAATTCCCGGCCTCGTGGCCATGAGCTGGGGACTAGATGTTCTCACAGACCGTGGGAATGGAATGAACATCTTCACACACAGGTTTCCCTGGTGTGTGTGTATGGGGAGTGTGGTCAGAGGTTTGAGGACAACCGTGGACATAAGGGGCAGAGTATCCATACTCCCTTGAGGTCTGAGACAGAGTCGAGGTGGGGGGGGTCAAGTTGAGTTGTATGTGTATGTATCTCTGAGTGTGTGTGTGTGTGTGTGTGTGTGTGTGTGCATGCGTGCAACATGCACGGGTACACATTGGGGAAGGGTGAGGTCATTCCATTGATTCCATTCCGGGCTCTCCTCAGCAACAGAACAATCCGTTCCCCAGAACACGCCCTCAATGGATTTTGCAGTGTTCTGCTTACTGCGGCTTGGGCCACGTCTCCGCTGTCTTGAGGGCACTTAGCTCTGGGGTCTGGAGGTATCCCACAGCACTGCTCATACAGGGAGATTCCTCAGTCTGCGGCAGGACTCTCATTCCTGGTTTTTTTTTTTTTCCTTTTACAAGCAGCTTGGGGGCTGACTTGAAGGAGTGATCATAAAGAGAATGATTACTTTTATGCTGGCTGCAATGAAGAGAAGATTCCGAGAGGAGGGAGTTATACATGGAAATCAATACCAGCATTGGAAAGAATCCCCTTTTGCCCATATAAATGCTGCCCACAGGGTCAATAGCTGGAATTAACCTAGATCCTTTTTTATTATTATTATTTTTAATAAAGCTGCTTTATGATAGACTCCGATGTGAGCTCCTAAGGCTGCAGTCACACAACATGAAGGAAAAGAACAAATGGTGTTATCTGGGAGTTCTCTCCTGTCCCAGTGGGTACTACTCCCCACTCCCACCCCCTCTCCTCCCAGCCTCCAAAGGACCAAACGGGGGGGAGTAAAATTAAGCCTTCTATGAACAGAAGCATATACTAACATAAAAAACAATGTGCTGATTGCTCTTATTTTATTAGGCTAATTTGTAAAATACAATAATAAAATTAGCTTTTGTAGTAATTGTACTGAATGCTTACTAAATGCCAGACCCTATGTTGGGTGCTTTGCTTATTTCATTCAATTCTTTCAACAATCTTTTAAGATAAAGGCATGGAAACCCAGGACAGGTAAGCCCAAGTAAGATGCTAAGTGGTTGGCAGCCTCCCGCCTCCAAAGTCTATTTTAATACCAAACCCATGCTGTTTGCAGGATCAGAAAGGTTGACTCGATGGACACTTCCTTCCTTCCTTCCTGTCTGAAATAGGTGTTGTAAGCCTCAGTATCTGTCTGGAGATCATATTCCAGCAACCCCCTACCATTCCTTCTGTTAAGATGTACAAAACTAGGGCATATAATAATTTCTAGCTAGAAATTATTAATTTCATGACAATTATTAAGTCTATCCTCCAACCCTCTGTCATTCACACTTCACAGCCACTCCATCTGCAAATTCTGTTAGGTCCACCATTATTTATTAATTTTTTTTTTTTTGGCAATTGTACCCAGAGGCACTCTACCACTGAGCTACATTCCCAGCCATTTTTATTTTATTTTGAAACTGGGTCACACTAAGGTGCTCAGGCTGACCTCGAACTTGAGATCCACCTGCCTCAGCCTCCTGAGTAGCTGGGATTATAGGAGTGTGCCATCACACCCAGCTTTGACCCACATTTAAAAGAGACACACATAGTGATGATTCTTTGTGCCTCCACTGGTTATCACTTCTACTCTTGTCTGATTCAGACTCTGTCCCCCGACAAAGGTAAAATGAAACTTAAGTAGATTGGGTCATGTCAATTTCATGTATAAAGCCTTCTAGTAGCTTCCCATCTCCTTTGGAGTAAAAGCCAAATTCTTTGCAACAGCCTATGAGGCCTTACATGTCCTTCCTTCCCTTACACACAGACACACACACACACACACACACACACACACACAATACACATGCATTCATACACATGTAGGCACACACCAACACACACTCTTCCAGTTTCATTTTCCTCCACTTTCTCCCTTGCAAACACCTGTTCAGTGACATTGTCTCCTGGTCGTTCCTCAAACTCACCAAGCACCCTCCTGTCTCCGGGTTTGCACACTAATGGTCCCCTCTGCCTGGAACACTCTCTCCCCATTTAACAAAGTGGCTTGTTCCCTCACTTCCATCTGGTGTTTTCTTATCAGAAAGAATCTGGCCCCATCTTATAAAAAATAGCAGCCCCTCATTTCTTATCTCCCTCACTGTGTTGCATTTCTCTCTGGCACTTTCTGCTGCCTAAGATATTAAACATTTATTTACTTGTTTGCTGCCTCTGTCTCTCAGGCACCCTCACCCTCTGCATCTCAAAATATAAGCTCCATAGAGGATCGTTTGATTCACTGCCAAAACAGTTCCTGGAATTGTTTCTAACAGGTAGAAGGTGCTCTATAAATATTTGTGGAACACACAAAAAAACATTTGGGTGCCACCAGGCATGAGGAAAAGGACAATACAGTTAATTTTAGGAAGACAATTGGGTACCCAGATATAGAGAACATCCCCATTGGGAGCCAGTCTTGACAGAATCCCTCAAATACAAACCCCGGAGGAATTTCAGCACTACTTCTCAGCTAGAAGTCAACACTTGTTCAGTCTGATCCCGCTTCATCAGCTTCTCTGCCTGTGGCATCCCTAGTATTGAATAAACAAGTGTACTGTAATGGGCCATGTTGACTCCCATGATCCTCTGCTTTGCTCAGAACTCTGAGAAGGACAGGGTGGTGTCGGTGTGGGACTTTGGGTAGTTGGTTATTCAAAGTCATTCCAAAGCCTCTGTTCTTTCAGCTTGGTTATGCTGTCCTTCCTGTCTGAGTCCTTTAAGGACAAAAATATATAGAAGAAGAGTTGGAGATTTGTAGACTTAACCAAGTCTGTACCTCCAGTGAGGTGGGCTTATGGGCTGGGCATTGAGACATCAGAGAAAGGTGACCTGCTGCCCAGGGATGAGTGTGAACAGGGCTCAATATGCAATCAGCTCCTTTGTCTCTTTTGGGTGATCTGAACTCCGCAGCCCAAAGGGTGGTGATGGAAAGCCTCAACCCCTCAAAATGGAGCACATGTAAATCAGTCCTGACCAGCTCACAAACTAGACCAACCAGTTACCTGCACGTATCTACCTCCTGGCAATGTGGCGATTTCCATCTGTCTCTTGAAGCTTCTCTGGTTGAGGGATCTTGCCACACATGGTTGGGCTCTTTATTGATTGGATTAGCCAGTAATTCCTAAATCTCCATGCCATCTTGTTAGGGGTAAGAAGTCCCATATCAGGTATGTGGGCCTCATAAGTCAGAAGCAATGGCCTGCTTCAGGAAAGACTGGGAGGAAGGCTACAGTCTCCCAGAAATATTTTACACTGTCCTCAGCTTCGATAGCAGGAGAGGAGTTCACAAGGGTAATATATTCTGGGAGTTTGCTGACACGCTTATCTGACAAGAGCCCTGTTGAGACATTGTTCGTTCTCCTGGGAGCATTTCTGTTTATACTTATCTTTACTCATCTTTCAGTTGAATAAAAAAGCTGAATGGAAACTTCAGTGAATGAGAACACAAAATGGATTTTGAGGCTTAAAGGACTTTCATACCCAGAAAGCCGGAGTTAACAAAACTCACATGTAGTCTGGTTCCAAAACCCTATAGTTTGGGAATTGGGTGGGACTGTAAAGATTTGCTTCCTATGCAGTTCAGTATGGTAACCACTAGCCACACACATTCAAATGGAAAATAATTCAAGTCACATAAAATTAAAAATTCAATTTCTTATTCATAGTAGCCAGTCACATGCCATATGGGGCTAGTGGTTACCATATTGGATAGCACAAATAGGGGACACTTTGATCATCTCAGAAATTTCTATTGAACAGTGCTGGCTGGCTAGACTGTTCTCCTTATTTTATAGAAAAGAAAAAGAGGCTTACAGAGGTGAAGAGCAAGTGTCTTGCCCTCTTGTCTTACAGATAGTAGCTTGGATACAATCAGAAAGGACCCCATCTGTCTTACTCCGTCTTTGCACACTACCAGGCTGTCTCCCATTCTGATGACAGTGTCAACTGTAATTCTGTCAACACCCAGCACAAGTATACATGAAGGAAAGCAAGCTGGTGACACAATTAGCTAGCAAGAGCCAAAGTATGAGTGGCTGTAAAATGAAATTAAAATAGACACAGGAAATTCCACCTTCTCCATGACACCTTCAAGGACTAACACGAAGAGAAGAGACCGTATTTTGTGTTGTTTGTTTGTTTTTCTAATAGATCTGCACTTAGGTGTGCAGCTCACAGGGCTACCTCAGTTACAATGGTACTGCATTACTTATCTACCTCACAAATGCATTTTATTCTGTTTCTCTGGTTTTGTATAATAAATGTCATGTGGGATTTTAATTGCCTAAGTAACTTCAAGAAAGCTTCCTTTGCACTGTTTATACAGGGCACACTTAGAAACATTTGGGCCATAGCAACTAATAAGCAATAATGGCTGCTATTATCTTGCATAAGGAAGAAACTATTATCAATTACCCTGTAATTCAAAACTTGCACTACAGCCTAAGGTGTCAGGGTTGAGCAGGCTGTGGTTTTATGGTTAAGGATCCTCCTCTGCAAAAAGAAAGCTGGGAAATTCCTATGAAGGCTGAAATGTGTCTACACACAGGAATCTCTCTCTAATCATTTGCTCAATTTCCCTATGCACTATAAAAATCTCACATTTAGGCTAAAAACATCCAACAAAAAAATTACCATTTTCAGGGTTCACATAGACCTGAGGAAACTTCTAGAACTCCTAAGTGTCAGGGACAGTATTCTTATTCATTTATATCTCCATCAATCAATGCTGTTCCTGAAACACAGTATGTATTCAGCCAGTGTCTGAGGAAGGAAGGAAAGAAGGAAGGAAGGAAGGAAGGAAGGAAGGAAGATGTCTTTAAAATTCCATGTATCCTCTCAAATGGAAAAGAAACATATATCATGGAGAACTGTAATCATCCTAATTTGGTTTCCTTCTCCATATGGCTAAAGGTAATCATACCTCTGGGGTGGGCATCTCTCATTTTTTGTCTGCTCAGCACCCGTCATACTAAGAGATTCCACCTCTTCCTCTAACCACCATTTCCCTTCAGTCTGTGTGCTTCATCTAGAATTGAACCTACTCTTGGCTCCATAGATAGACAAATGGGCCTAACCCTGACCAAAGTGATGAGTTGAAATGTGAGAACAACTAATTGGAATAATTTACAGATATGCCAAGAAGAAGGAATGTTCCAATGGTGTCACCAAGTCATCATGGAACTATAGTGCTCGTTCGCCTGTGGTACCTCACTGAGGCAAAAATGCCTCACTCAGAGGCAAAGATGGGGACAAACAGGTACCCGATGCCCTAATTTGGGTGTCTTAATAGAGTCTTAAACATTTCAGTTACCTGAACTAATAAATTAACCACCCTTCCCTTTTTAAAGCCTGTCTTAGTTTGTTTTTTGTTACTTGGAACAGAAAGAGTAATAATAATAGAAAATTGCTTTTAAAAGATGACCACCATGACCCTTGCAGCCATTAACAGGGAATGGTGACTTTCCCGGACCTGAAAATACTTTGGGAAACACAACTTTCCTCTGATTTCCAAGATCCTCCTGTCTTTATGACATGGATCTATTTACAGGTAGGTGCCCTCTGATTTCTACACACTGTGTCTTCTGGTTTAACCAACAATCTAGCTCACAAGTCACCCATTAATAATGCCACATGCTAGCCTTCCACACCTCTCCTTTTTTAGCCTTTAATTTTCCAAACCTATCTCAAGGTCCAGCTCACAGTCAGCTCAGTCCAAGAGAAAGCTATAGGTAACAAATATTTATATGACATAGCATATTCTATGTTTAATAACTGATCTGCCATGGCATTTATCTGCGTTCGAGGTTGAGTAGTTCATAAGTGATGTGGCACTGTGGCCTCTGATGAGTGATGCTTTCTGCACTACCACATTCGGATGGACGGCTTGGTACATACCAGTTGTGCTGTGCTCAGAAATCACCAAATAGATCCTTGAGTTTCTTCTTTGGAAAACTGAAGTAACCTTACCAGGAAACAGTGGCTCATAGGAACACATCATACCATAATTTGGTATAAAAGAACAGGAGCTGCATGGCTAACAGGCTTCTAGTGTGTGTTCAGTAGCTCCACTGGGGGAGGGGTGCTTTCCATAAAATAGCATTTAGGGCATTAATATGCAGATTAATTTTATTCCCAACTGCAAAGGCTCAAAGATACACAACTACTAAGTAGTGAAAATAGAATCTGTCCAAAACCAAAACCCCACTTTTTTTGCATTATATTTCATATTTCTCCAGGTTTTTACTACCATGCACTTTGGAGGACAAAGCAGAGAGACACTGACATTTTGGTTAAATAGGTGTTGTGTAGTTTATATGCCGGATAACAACTTTGTAACAAACACTAGAGACTTATAGATAATAAGGCAAGCACAGGTTGGGCTGATATTAATGGCTTCTTAGTATTATTATTCTATCATGTATTTAGAAAGGTGTCATATAATATCTAGCTGGCACTGTCAGGTCACACCCTGTTTTGCCTTTTTATGTTTTCATTCACTAATCTAATGTGCACGTGGACTTGTTTCAGAAAGTTCTGAGACCTAGTCCAATTCTAGTATAGCTATAGACTGTGTTGGATCATGTTGGCCACTTGGGAGTAGAAAACTTACCCATTTATCCTGGAGTCCACTTCAGATCATCCTTAGACATCTGGAAGGAGAAGTCAAGGTCTAGACTGAAGAAATTTTAGGGCCCAAATATTGAAACTCAGGGAATTAAACATCTTGAAAGACCAGGATAGAGTTACATTCCTAATAAACTGCCCCTCTTTTTTTGAAACACCTAATGCACTTGAATTTTCTTGGCTTTTGTTATGTGTCCTTGCAGACTGTACATCTTTTGAGAACAAAGATTGTAAAGGTCTTCTTTAACTTAATGTCTCAGGACCTGGCTAGCATACAATGCTTGTCCAGTGGTAACTAATAAAGAGTTGTTGAAATAAATGTATGCTTAAGACACAGCACCCCATGTTTTATGCTGATAAGTTCTCTTTTCTACAGGTTGAAGGTTGGAGAACTGGACTTGAGAAAAAAGACAACACATACCTCTGCTCAGGGTCTGTCTTTTAAGATGGTGTTCCTTGCTTAATGAATACAAATCAGCAGCCTCTTGTCTTGAGTAAAGTAGGAAGGATGCAGTTTGCCCTCAGGGATTTTCTGGCTGGAGCAGTCCTCCAGAAATGAATGACAAATGAGGAGTCTGGATTCCTTGGTGGTTCCTTCTCCACCTGGGACACTCCTTCTTCCAGGATGATGTATTCCAAGAATATCAAAGTCGATGATGACTGACACACAGCTGTATCCCAAGGAACAAACGCTTTCCAAAAGTAGTGGCAGGAGAAATCACCCTCTGGAGGATGCCAGTTAGAAGTTCAGAACCTTTGCTCTGATCTTGTTCCAAGGGTGGCAATACCCAGAGTGGCTTCAGCTCAAGGGCTTAAGGAGTTTCTGGAAGGAAGAGATACCTGGGCAAAGAAAGGCAGCTATTATAGGAAAATATCTGCCACACTCTGGATGGTTTAAGAGGCATTGGCTTGAAGGTCTACACAGGCATCTTTCCCTGATCATGCATGAGGAGCAGGAAGCTGCAGCCGGTAGCTCCACATTGTGGGAGCAACCTCACCTTCTGGATTCTATAGTCCTGTGTTTTCTACTTCCTAGCGGATTCTGTTCCTTTATCCAACTGGGAGATGGGCTATCCCGCTGTCAGAATATTTGCTTCTCTTGCCTTGGTGGTACATCTAACAAGGGCTTGTCAGAATGTTTAATAGGACAAGAAAATGGGGATATGTCCCAGTTTCCAAGAAACTGGTGGACTCACTTGCTGGTGAGTTCTCTAAGTATGGCAGAATTCCTTAGTGGGTCTTGATGTAGCGTGGACAAATCCAATCTGCGACTAGGTGTTAGTCCCGCCTACTTATAACTTTGGAAGCCACTGGTATGTGCAAAAATAACTAAAAATATTTGATTGGGCAAACTGGCTGAGATCATTTCTCTAATATACCCCTCACCCTCATCGCTTGTTTTTTATTCACAATTCCAGATCTTCAGCTTACTGGTTCTGTTTATGAATGAGCCACTTGGTTCTATCTGAGCCCATTTGTAAACTCATTTGTTGATCCATTTAGCCTTTACTCACCCATCAGATATTTATTGAAATCCTGCTATATGCTATTACTGAATTCAGGCAAGCGTTAGTTATACCTATGTCACAGAGGATTTCCAAATATAAAGTGAGATAATTTAGGAAATCTAGCACAGAAGGTAGTTAATAAACTTCTACTGTATAGGAACTTGGAAATAAAACATACTTGAGGGTGAGGGAAAGAAAAGCCTTTTTAGGGTTTGATGTAGCCAGTGCTAAAACCTTGTTATAGAAACTGGGTCAGACATTGTGCATTACTACTAAAGACTTGTTTCGTGTGTGTGTGGTACATTAAACCCAGGGTTGTTCTACCTCTAAGCTGCACCCCTAGACCTATTTTTCATTTTTTATTTTTGAAACAAGGTCTCACTAATTTGCGGAGGGCCTCACTAAGTTGCTGAGGTTGGCCACAAACCTGCGATCCTCCTCTCTAAGTCTCCCAAGTATTAGAATTACAAGCATGTGCCACCATGCCCAGCTTACTAAAACCTTTAAAGATGCATTTTCTTCCTCACCACTAAAATAAAGGCATCGGTCTGAGTAACTGCCCAATGGCTAGGTAAAATGAAACAAGATCAGCATCCACCCATGGGCACATATTTCCCTAATTTTGTTTTGGAATCCAGTCCATAGTATGATTCATATTCAGATGGGGCCATCTTAGAAGGAAAGCCTCCCTCTGGGGAATGTAAAGGCACTTAAACAGTTAAAGCAAAATTGCTAGCAAGTCTGACTCAGGCCTTTGCTAAAATAACAGAATGTCCTTGGTAAAAACCCCCTGACTCAAACATCTGTTGGGAAAACAAAACGTCCTTACTTGGGACCCTCCTGACTGAGGTCAAGATGGCCTTCTATAGATTAATGGTTATTGTGGTTACTA